>CAUYQG010002309.1:0-25869 GCA_963574415.1 Tarsius wallacei
GCTACCATGCCCGGCTAATTTTTTTGATTTATTGTAGAGATGAGGTCTCGCCTGCCCAGGCGGGTCTCAAACCCGCGGGCTCAGGCAATCCACTCACCTCAGCCTCCCAAGGTGCGGGATTACAGGCTGAGCCACTGAGCCTGGCTTAATTTTTTTTTGTTTTGAAGATGTAGGGTACAATTCAGGGTTAGGTATACAAATGTTCATTATGCAGATACCCTTGTTGATGAGGTGTGCCCCCACTACTGCCAATCCTGCATCAACCCCTGGCAGTTTCCAAATACTGCCAATCCCTTTCTTACAGTATTATGATAATAGTTCAAGGTTCACTTATGAATGAGAACATGTGGTACTCAGTTATTTGTTTCTGTGATAGATTACTCAGTATTATGGACTCGAAGTCCATGCAAGTTGCTGCAAAGTTCAGAATTATGTCATTCTTTATGGTTGCATAATATTCCATCACGTATTTGTACTACATTATTTTTTATTCAGTCCTCTTTCGGTGGGCAGCATGGTTGGTTTCATGTTTTTGCTATTGTAAATGATGCTGCAATAAACATACATGTGCAGATACTTTTTCCATAGAGTGATTTGAGTTTCTCCGGGTATATGCCCAGTAGGGGGATTTTGGGATATGGAAGGTCGATTTTTAGATCTTTTAGGTATAACCAAAACCTCAAACTATTAGAACCTTGGAAAACATAGGAGACACCCTTACGGGAATTGGAGCTGGCAACCAATTCCTGATCATAACCCCAAGTGCCCATGCCATAAAAGATAAGATAGACAAGTGGGACCTCATCAAACTGATAAACTTTTCTATAAAGTCAAAGAAACCATCAAGAGAGCAGAGAGACAGCCCACAGTCAGAAAAAATATTTGCCAACTGCATATCTGACAAAGGCCTGACATCTAAGATCTACAAGGAATTCAAACGTGCCAAAAAGAAAAAAACCAAACAGCCCCATTACAAAGTGGGCAAACGATATGAATAGACATTTCTCAAAAGAAGACATGTGTACAGCCAACAGATACATTAAAAAATGCTCAGCCTCACTAGTCATCAAAGCAATGCAAATTAAAACCACACTGAGATACCACCTAACTCAGGTCAGGATGGCCATCATCAATAACTCAAAAAACAACAGATGCTGGAGAGGAGGCGGGGAAAAGGGAACACTTCTATGCTGTTGGTGGGAGTGTAAACTAGTACAACCTCTGTGGAAAACAGTTTGGTGATTTCCTTTTTAAAATAGTCATTCAATCTCTATTTGAACACCTCCAGTTAAACTAGCATGCAGTTTAACTCATTATTTTAAAAATTCTAACTCCTAAGTTAAAATTTAAACCAAGGTCTATATCCTCATAACTTCAACTCATTAAGCTGTATCTTACCTCTGAAGAAAATATTTAACAAATTAACTTCTGTTGTACATGACAGTTTTCAAATACTTAAAAGTAATTATCTAGGTTTCTTTGGGTTTCTAGAACCTTCATTATTTTGCTAATCCGTTTCTAAATCATTACAGTCTATTAATACTCTCACATACAAACAAAATAAAAGACATTTTCCACATGTGTCCTGACTAACGACTTATGCAAAAGAAAGAGTACATACAGTTTCTTCAAAGTGATTTGAGTTTGGCATCTCATTCTCATGAAGTCGTGGGTATGTGACTTGCATGCTTTCAGTCAAATTTGGAATTAGACCAGGTAACTGTAAAAATCCCACTCACTGTGCCAGTGCTTCCTTGCAGGTTTAGAGATGTGTGGAAATGTCCAGTCAATTCCCTAAACAGTCTCATCTAAGTTCCACTCTAGCTGATTTTACTTGATGGTATTTCCTAGATTTTACTGCCTTTTTGGCCCAAGGCTGACAGCCGTAGAGTGATGTGTAGGAACAAAGAAGACCAAAGGGAAACAGGGAGAGAGCAGTCCTTGGGAAAAGAGACCTAGTTTTCTGATTTACCCTTCTCCTTCAATTTTAAATCAGTGGCAGCAGCTAGAGTCCACCTGCTTTTTTCTTTAATTAGCTCATTTGCATTCTGTTATTTGAAAAGATATCTTACTCTTTTTTGGCAAAAGAATTTGAAGGTGAAAGAATTATTTTAAAAATGGAGAAGCAGTTTGTGGCCCCAAATGATGTTAATATAGCCTGTAAGGAACTTGACATAGCACCACAGTGGCAGTATTAAGCTTAAAAAATAAAATAAGATAAAATAGAATAAGTGTGTTGGCTGGGATGAAGACTGTGTGCAGAGTGAGACATATGTAAAAGAGAGATCATATGTAAAATATTTTCCTTGATTTTCTTTCACTGTAGAAAAGAGACAGTGACAGAGATTTGAAAAATATGCAAATAATCATAGTACTTTTCTTACACATCTCCAAAGAAGGAATACCAGAGTCCTACTGAATAAGCCTTCTACATAATTTTGATTCCTAACTAGAAATTGTAAGTGCCTATATCAGGACAGAAAGTATTTCACCAAAAGTTCAGCCAAGCAGCATCTTTTGAGATGTGTTCTTTAGTTCTATGTGCTTCCCATTGACATTATGTTAAACTTATGTGTCCTAATATAAGCAATTGCAAGTTCATAACATTAATAAAATATAGCTAATGTGCTCTTGCTTGCAAATTAGATATTGATTTCCCTTTTTTTGTTGTCCTGCTACCACATTTTGTAGCCATATTTTAAGACAGATATTTGTATATATGGAGCATCTACTGTGGCTGGAGCTTTCGAAGTTAGAAAGAAAATATGCAATATTTTTCCTAAACTCAACCTTATTTTCTGAAACACAACTTAGATAAACAGATGTGAACACATAACTTGGAAACTTCTGACATTCTCTCTTTCAACAGCAATTATACAAAATATGTTTAAGAAATATCTATTCATGTAATTTTCTCGCTTTTTAATGGGGTTTTTGCTTTTTTCTTGCTGACTTGTTTTATTTCTTTGTATGTTCTGTATATTAATCCTTTGTCTGATGTATAGTTTACAAATATCTCCTCTCATCCTGTAGGTAGCCTGTTCGTTCTGTTGATTATTTCTTTTGCTGTGCAGAAGCTTTTTAGTTTAATTAAGTTTCACTAATTTATTTTTCTTTTAACTGCATTTGCTTTCAGGGTTTTAGCCATAAATTCTTTGCCTAGGCTAATGTCCATAAGAGTTTTTCCTAGGCTTTCTTCTAGGCTTTTTATGATTTCAGATCTGACATTTAAGTCTTTAATCTATTTTGAGCTAATTTTTGTATATGGGGAGAGATATACAAATGGCCCACAAACTTGTGAAAAAATGCTCAACATCATTCATAATCAGAGAAATGCAAATTATGACTACAATGAAATACCATCTTACATCAGTCAGAATGGCCATTATTAAAACAAATAAATAAATACATGCTGGTGTGGATGAGGCGAAAAGGAACATTGTTGGTGGGAGTGTAAATTAGTACAACCTCAATGAAAAGCAGTATGAAGATTAGTCAAAGAACTAAAAGTAGATCTACCATTTAATCCAGCAATCCCACTGCTAGGTGTCTACCCTAAGGAACAGAGGTCGTTTATAAAAAGGACACCTGCACCTGCATGTTTATCACAGCAAAGTTCACAGTTGCAAAGATGAGTCAAACTAAATGCCCGTCAACTGATCAGTGGATAATGAAAGTGTGGTATATATACACCATGGAATACTATGCAGTCATAAAAAATAATAAAATCATATCCTTTATAGCAACATGGATGGAACTGGAGATCATCATCCTACGTAAACTGACTCAGAAACAGAAAACCAAACACTGCATGTTCTCACTCATATGTTGGAGCTAAACAATCACAAAGATAGAAATAGCAGGCACAAGGGATATCAATAAGGATTAGGGTTCAGGAACTACCTATGGGGCATGATTTCATTATCTAGGGAATGGGCCACCTGCGACCCAATCCCCACCACTGCACAATATGTCCACATAATGAATACACATGTGTACCCCCAATTCTAAAATTTAAAAAAAAGGTATATATTTTTAGAATAAACAAAAACAAAATATGTTGAGTAAGTAATGAGTTCTCAGAAAGCTTAGAAGTAGGATTCTGTATATCCATTGCTACCAGGTGAGGGTTGTATGCAGAGTGAGACCATATTCTTCAGTCTTCAGAATTTAGCACAGGATCTGCTTAGTAAATGTTGGCTAAACAATGGATGAAGAGACAATAACTACATTTGAAATAGCCAATAATGGTTTAAATATCATCTTTCCATATAAGCATACATTTTTAGAGGAGTTTCAAGATTAGTGGATTGGAGAGCTCAATCCGCTGCTCTTACTAAACGCAGAAGACTTAGTGTCTAATTAAAAATAAACAAGTGCTAGCCGTGGTGGCTCACACCTGTAATCCCCGCACTCTGAGAGGCAGAGGCAAGAGGATTGCTTGAGTCCAGAGGTTCGAGACCAGGCTGGGCAACTTGGGCGAGATCTCCTCTCTACAATAAATCAATTAGCCAGACGTGGTGGTGCACTCCTGTAGCTCCAGTTAGTTGGAAGGCTGAGGTGGAAGGAACATCTGAGTGCAGTGACCGTGAGCATACCACTGCACTCCAACCTGGGCGACAGAGACTCCTACACACACACACAAAAAAAAAAGAAAGAAAGAAAAGAAAAAAAGAATCACATGAATAGCGTGGGCAGGTTTAGAACCCAAGTTTTTGAATTCTCAGCCTAGTGTTCTTTCCTAACTCATAAAGAAATATGCAAAGTCAGTCCTAGGGGGGGAAAATGGTAAGTTGTTTAACTTTATTTTCAGTTCTTTCCCACCTTCTCATATGGTATCCCTGACTTGTAAACACTCTACACTGCCTAGACTTTAGTTTCCCACCATGATGACTCCTTAAGGCCTGCCATCTATCGCCAACCCACCAATATACCCTCAATTTCAGCATCTTATTGCATTGGATTTTCAACAAACACTAAAGGGGAAGTGACCTGACAAATTAATTTAGGTAAATGTATTCAACAGTTAAGTTACCTTAATATGCTAGTCAATTCCTTAACTCAAAAGAATAGACTAATCATGAAGCATTTTCAGGTGTTGGGGTCAGCTGCTGAACAGGGACCAAGAGGATGAGTATGCCTTACATAATGCCATAGAAGTATGCTATATAATATATGGGATCGATATTGATGTACTTTTCATAGTCTTGAGCTGCTTAAAAAAGGCTTGACTTCCAGTCCTATTGCTACTATAATTTTTTAAAGCTTCATACTTTTCCTCATATGTGAAAAGAGTTAATAATACTCGGTGATGACCTCCAGCTAAACATCACCAGGAACATCCTTGCAGTTTAAAAAATTTGTTTTATTACCCATTTCTGCAAAGGAGAGCACATAGCAGTGTGAACCATAGGGCATTTCAGCAAGATGGTACTAGAAAATGGGATTGCTCTGAATAGGATTTTATTTGGAAGTGAGGACAATTCTACAATTTTGTGCTTTTAAAATTTTTCATCTAGAAAGAAGGCAGATGAGGATGAAACCGGAGCTTTACAGTAATCCCCACTTACCCACAGTTTCACTTTCTATGGTTTCAGTTATCCATAGTCAATGAGAAAATATTAAATGGAAAATCCCTGAAATAAATAATTCCTAAGTTTTAAGTTACATCTTTCTTAGAAGTGTGATGAAGTCTCGTGCCATCTGTTCTGCTCAGGACATGAATCCTCTCTTTGTCCAGTTAATCCACACTGTGTCTGATACCCACTCCTTAGTCATTTATAGTCACCTCAGTGATTAGATTGAAAACAAACCCTATTTATTTTATAGAGAGTTTGGTACTGTTTGTGGTTTCAGGAATCCACTGAAGGTCTTGGAACAAGTCCCCTGGGGATAAAAGGGAACTAGTGTACTTTATAAAGAAACAATGGTCACTCTTGATAATCAGGAGAGGAAATGTTTGATATCTTATGCTTTGCACAGTACTTTGTTTTTGTGTGTACTTAGACAAAATAATGAGGTGGCCTTAATTGTCTTTAAAACTGTCACAGAGTGACCATGTATGAGGTTGGTGTACTTCAAGATTATGTCTAACCAGTATGAACACCAGGCCAGCTTCAAACAACGCTGTGAATTAGTTGTGTCAGCCAAGTTCTCAGATGTCAGAGACCATTTATGAAAAAAATAGAAATAGAAAGAAATATTGTTTTTAAATATTTTGTGTTTTGTTTTCTTTCTTGTTTATTTTTTGGAAATTCTATGTAACTAAACATGATAAGAACAAAAATATCTTCCTTCTACATCTCTCCCTTACTTTCTTTTTTTTTTCCTTGCTTAGTAAAAATATTTTCAAACCTGAGCACATTTTTATTATAATTAATTTGTTCCCCTAATCCATATAGATAGTTTTTGATTCTGTGATGACTGAGAAATTTCTAGAAAATGCTAATGAGATGTAGTAGCTTGATTTTGTATTTTTGAAAATGCAGATGTTTTCAAACTTGTTCAAAAAGTTTGCATTTAGCGGTAAGGATATGACTGAATATGGTGGGGAGGTTAAAGGCAGAGAGGACAGGAAAGGTTTGGTAGTTTTTGTTTGGTGTTGGTGCCAGGGTCCCTGACACTGAAGCCACTTTGTGGAAGGTTGTGGCCCCTTGGAAGGAGGCTACCTGCCCACAAAGACAGAGCCACCTACTGGATCTCACCTACAGGAGTAAGAGATGATGCTACGTTAGATTTGTGCTCCTACAGTCACCATTCTCTTAATGTCAGTCCTTTGTTGTTTGCAAGAAATGTGGAGTGTGTGGCTTTGATTTATAAGAAAAGGGAGGCTGCTTATTTGAAGACTGGGGGTGTTCCAAGTCTGTTCCTTGGAAAGATTGCAAGCATATTAAAAGGGGAAAGTTGAGATTGTCTTGAATACGAAGAAACTAAAGAAAAGAGGTAGAAAATGCCAACAATATGCCCACCTACATGATTTAGTGGAGGGAAATAAAATCCCAGAGGTATCAAAAATCAGGCTCACCTACACAATTTTACTGAAAAAAAAAAAGCAAGATAGTCCTGTTTCTCATGAGAGAGACTCCGAGAGAGAGAGAGAGAGAGAGAAAGAGAGAGAGAGAGAGAAAGAGAGAGAGAGAGAGAGAAAACATTCAAATGCCTCAGTATCAGACCTTCTGCATGCTTTCCACGTATGTTAACCACCTACCTTTTCTGGGTTCATCAACTTCAAATGCAGGTAAGGCTTTATCAATGTTAAAAAATGAAGTGCTTTCTCCAATGTCTTTGAACTCTGATTTCCTATATCTTTAAGTACTTTATTGGCCCCCCTCTAGCAAATAGATATGGAGCAGACACTGGGTTTGTGTGAGACACTGGGCTTGACGTTGTCCATAAGTGAGTTTTTAAGGAGTTGTTTCACAGGTCAAATGATTTTATAAAGCTCAAAGCCAGAAAAGTTCTTAGTACTGTAAAATTATTTAATAAATGCCAGTATCTTCACCTTTTTGTCATTCTAAAATCAATTATTCAATTACTGTTATTAATAAAATTATATGCATTATCTCATTTAATCATCATACAACCTACTAGTTGCTACTAGTCCCTTTTGTTTTTCAGATGAGGAAACTAAGGCTTAGAGAGAGAAAGTAACTAGCCCAAGACCAAATGGTTAGTGTTTTAGTCATTTGGGTTGCATAACAAATACCATAAATTGGGTGACTTTTAAAGAACATTAATTTTTTCTCATAGGTCAGAAGGTAGGAAGACTAAGATCAGAGTTTAAGTATGGTCTGGAGAGGTTTCTCTTCAGGGTTACAGACTCTTGACTTCTTGTTGTGTTTTCATGTGGTAAAAGGAGAGAATGAGCTTTCTTAGGCCTATTTTATAAAGGCACTAATCCTATTCTTGAAGGCTGTGCCCTCATGACCTAACTATTTACCAAAATTCCCACCTCTTACTACTATCACACTGGAGATCAGGCTCCAATATATGAATTTCAGGGGACCACAAACATTCAGACCGTAAGAGTAAGTGACAGTTCAGTGTTCACACTCAAGATTGTTGTCTTCTATACCCAAAATATCATTAACTGCTATGCACAATTACATTATTAAAAAGTGATATTCTTGATATATTTCTTCAATTTTTAGTTGGATCTATGTCCTTGTTTTATGCTGACTATGAAATGCACTTGGTGTATATACAGGTCAACCAAATTCTGTTTTCTAATAATGGGCATTCAGCCTTTGTTTTCTGAGAATTCCAGATCTGAAACTAAGGACCAGGTGTATTTTGTCTCATCATAAAATATATTCCACAGGATGTTTATCATTTTACTTTGAATTTATTCTTGTTTCTTTGTGGTCTTAGGGTAGGAGTTTGCAAGAAGTTCGTAACATATTACATTAAACATAGAGCCAAATTAAATACTCAGTTATGGCATTCTTGAGTCCCCAAGAAATATTTTGTCTTCTTTATTTATCGGTTATATGCTATTTTCCAAACAGTGTGCTAGACACTTGAAGTACAGGTTTAATTGAGGTTGGCCTTCAGAGCTAGTATGAGGAATAGACATATATGCAGGTAGAATGTCACAGGTGATTGTTAAAATTCAAGAATTTTGTGAGGCAGTTGCTTGAAATCAGTTGTTAGAAAGATTTACATCAAGCCCAAACTTTACCTGCATGCAACTTACTTATGTAGTAAATCCTCACTTGTACCCCACAACTCAAAAATAAAATAAAAAGCAAATATTTACAGCACACAAATCTGCTCATGTTACAAGTCAGATCTGGGTTTATTTGTTTTTTTCTTTTTTTGTTGTTTGTTTTCTTCTTTAGAGGAGGAGAGAAAAATGTGACTGTTCAGTTTTAAGACCTCCATTTACTGTTAAAGAGGAGATAGGATTGTATGCTGAAAATGGAGGGTGATAAGGGTGAGGTAGGTGACTAGAAAGTAGAAATGTTTTGGAACAGTTATAAGAAAATAAGAATTGGAAGAGACCGAGAACAAGGAAGAATATTGAAGATGTTTTTTTATATAGATAGATAATTCTTTGGAAAAAACACCAAAATTGTAAATTGCTGTATAAAGATGTAACATTGTGAATTTTATGTGAAATTTACATGTTTTGAGTATTAAACGAAAAACGAATTCTGTTTTATTGATTAATTCATTAGATTATGTAGAAGGGAACCCAGTTGCCCTGTTTGGAATAAGTTTGCCTCTGTCTAGGGTTGAATTTTTTTATAGTTTTATTGTCCATAATTATATTGTCTGCTCTGTCAATTAAGTGTTTTTAAAAGTAGCAATGATACATTCCATTTGGATAATGTATTATTCTTCACAAAGTGCTTTTACTGTACATTATCTCCTTTAATCTCAGCTATTGTTGATCTCTGAGTGGCATACTACTGTATTTCAAGTTAATAGACTTTCTACCACATACTTTGAAGGCAAAGTCATATAAACGCAAATTTAAAGTTATTCTTGATGACTTTGAGATGTACAGAATAAGGCTGAAGAAATAATAATAAACCCAAAGGGCTAGAAATTCATGACAAATTTTAACTATTTAAGAAATAGTTTCATTAGAAAAATAAGATGAGATGTATAGGTTTGGTAAACAATAGGACAATGGACAGTACTTGCAGGTCAGTGGCAACCATTAATTATGAATTTGTCTTTTTATCTCTGAGTTAAACAATCTGAATTGAATATTTCTTTCTTCAGATTAAAAATGCAAAGGTGGAATTTTTTGGAAGCTACATATTTTTTTCTAGAAAATAAACGATAAAATGCTTAAACATAAAGTCTCTGTTAAGCAACTCTTCCCAAATCGGCCATTTCCAGTTTATGAGTTTGTCTCTTTTCTGTACATATTAAGAATAGATATTCTATTCTAACATCAAGAGCACAGGTGAAACTTCAAAGCTACTTTTCAAGCCTTTCTAATAATTATTTTAAAAGAATTCAAGAGGTAGTTGTGAAGAATAGAAATTTGATTCCTTTGGATAAAAAATTTCTTGGCAATCTAGCTTTGAATTTGGTAGCTATTATTGAATTAGCATTTATTGTGTGGCTGGTGGTTAGCTGGGCTCTCTCTAAATTTAAAAAAAAATCTAAAGTATATGTAACTCTACAGGACTTTTAGCACGCTTCCCTAGAGCCTTTTGGGGCACCAATAGTAACAATAATAATAGCTGTTTAGAAATTTGGGGAAGAGTCAATACTTTCAAGACACTTCTTTTGAGGCACTTTAAATCTTTCAGGTTACACCCTCTAGCCACCACTGTCCTTTCCATGTAATGACTATTAAATACTTGAAATAAAATATGATTACTGGGTAGTTGTAACTATATAGTCCAGCCTATGCTAATTTTATTGTGTAAGAAATTTGCACTGTGTAGGTAAGGCACTTTTGATAAATTACAAACATGCTTAATTGCTTAAGGGTACACAATTTACACACGAGTAACTGTTTTAGGTGATGTTTTAACAAATGAGTAGGGCATTTACACTGCCCTTTTAAATTGCTTTAAGTGGAATTAATTCATTTTTTGTATTCCTGTTTTTAAATGTGGCTTGAAACTCAAAGATTGAAAAAAAAAAAGATAACAACAGGCGATCCTCTCTTTCTACCATTAGAATATTCATCTTTTGGCTTTCCTCTATTCTCATCCCGACTGTGAACACAATTTTTTTTTTTTTACTTTGAGAAACCAATATTATCCTTTCCAATAAATGGTTATTTATACTAAATTACTGCTGTCAAATTGTGTATAAATTAATCATAAGGAAAATTAATAGTTGATCTTTCCTCCTTTGTATTAACTTTCATACTTAAATTGGGGTCAACATTCACAGAATTAGATTCAAAGGACATCACTGAGGTTATCCTTTGTGGTAGAAATTGTGCAGATAAATTATCTCATTTAATCTCCAAACATTTTATGAGACATTGGTATGCTTATTTCAGAAATATAATATTTCAGAAAAAGTTACAATACAAGTTAGGCAATACTTACAGTGTTATAGATGAAAATTAGAGCAATTACTAGCTATGGACACAAGTCATAGTTCTTTTCACTATATCTCAGTTCTTTCTGTGTTACAAAATGTATGATTTGGCAGTGGCAGTGCTTGCAGACACTAGTCCATATGCTTTTGCTTTCTCACTTCATCACTAAAGAGTTGTGAAAATTGAAGTCATAATCCACTATTAACTTTGCAATATTGGGCAACCCAGAAGGCTGTACAGAACAATGAGAATATCTGGCCAGGTAGCTAAAGGTGAGGGACCCAAGAATGTAATTTTGGAAATCCTTCACTGACAGAAGCATTTGTGTTACAAAATAAAATGCCCAGAAAGTTGAGACCACTCATAAAAAGCAATGTCTTAGAAATCAAAAAGATTTTGAGTGGAAAATGAAAAGCAGTCTTTTAAAATCTATGTATATATAAAAGAAAGAGAGTTCAATTGGTGGTCTGTCAGTTACTTTATAGGTCATTTAGCCTATTGGATTACAAATCTTTTTTAAACAGTTGAATCACTTTCACTCCAAGTAAAATCTACCCTATATTTTAATATTTAGCAAATAACAGTGACATTTATTTTATAGGAAAAGTTCAAATATTCAAGTATGATAACTTTCATTAACAAATATTCAATAAACACAAGTATTTGAATTACGTATTGATTTCTAAGTGACATTTGCCATTTTATATTCAATCTGCTTCTCAATTTTGTTTTGGATATCCATTGAGTACACAACATAGGTGATTGTGTGCATTCTTTATATTCATTTTGAACTTAAAAAAATTTCAAGCCAAATTTTTCACAATTCCTGATAAGTGAGAAAACTGGAAATCATGGAAGTCAACTTACTTGCGAATAACCCAAAAGAATATTCGTTGTTCTGAATCTTAGCACTCTTTGCTATTTCCCCCCAAAGTCACTCTGACTCCACAGAAAGAAAGCATTCATTCATTCTCCTTTTTCCCCCATCAGAAAGGAACTGCATGTACATTCACATCACCATTGATTTTTCCATTACAGGAGCAGCAGAAAAGAGTTCTAAACATGGTGCTGAAGACAAGACTCAGACCATTATTACAGCTATGAAAGAAAGAATGAAGATCAGGGAGAAAAACAGGCCAGAGGTATTTGAAGTCATTCAGGAAATGTTTCAGATTTCTAAAGAAGATTTTGTGCAGTATACAAAGGCAGCCAAACAGAGTGTACTAGATGGGACGTCCAAGTGGTCAGCAAAAATAACCATCACAGGTAAAAATAAGTCCTTAAGATTTTTTTATTCCACACTGAGATTTTCTGAATTTTAGAAATCACTGCTTATAATAATTATAGGTAAAATAAATAGAATCTTTTTCAATCACAATATTGACAAATTTAGCCGGTACTTCAAATTTCTAAAATATATACTAGATAGATGAAGTAATTTTAGACTATGTCTTGCTGTAATCAAAAGTTCTCTCATAGAAAAAAGGTTTCTGTTTTCAGTATGTTCACCAATACCCCACAGTTTACAGGAGATTAGCTTTTTTTGCTGCCTGTCACTGACGAATTAGAAGAGTAGCTAATAATGTCTTCAACAATTTTTTTTTAAATGAGAAAACAGGTATCATTTTATTTACTCCTGGCTCAATATTCCTCATCCACTTGATCCTTGAGTCAAGGCTGTTTGTGTTCAGTGATGTCTAGTTATTTGAACTTCTGAAGTCATTTGTAATATTAACAGCATGTGACTAGGCATCATGCTAACATTTTCCAAGCCTCTTAATCTGTTCATTTTATATTTACAAGTTAAAAAAAGATACTTTTCTACTGGATAGAGTTGATCAATATTGACAGCAAACTCATAGATAAACAAATCAGTTAGGATCACAGACCTTTGAATGATGTTGGGCATTTATATATTATCTGTATACCTTCCTCATTTCTCTATACATGTATACAGTAACATGTATATGCATATATTGCTAATATGCATATGTATGTGTATGTATATAGCTACTGTGCACTAGAGGCAAAAGCAAATATTAAATATTTTAACATTCATTGTATTTATTTTATTAACTCATTATTTATTTTTTATTTTTAGAGACAAAGTCTCACTCTTTCACCCAGGTTGGAGTACAGTAGTACGATTATAGCTTACCACAGCCTAGAATTCCTGGGCTCAAGCAATCCTCCCATTTCAAACTCCTGAGTAGCTGCAATGACAGGCACATGCCACCATGCCCTGCTAATTTTTTTTATTTTTATTTTTTGTAGAGATGAGTTCTCACTATGTTGTCCAGGCTTATCGCAAACTCTTGGCTTCAAGCTTTCTTCCTGCCTTGGTCTCCCAAATTGCTGAGGTTATAGGAGTGAGCTACCACTCCCTGCCTATTCTTTTATTAAAACTTTTTTTTTAAGTCCTGTTGGTCATGAGAATAAAGGCAGTGGAGATATATCTGCAAAATCATGGAAACAAATACTAGAAAAAATTTCCTTTATTATTATTATTATTATTTTTGTTTCTGGGGAAATCTTTATCTTATAATGTTTATTTTGGTTTATTTCAGTGGTTTCTGCACAAGGCTTACAGGCAAAAGACAAAACAGGGTCTAGTGATCCATATGTTACGGTTCAAGTTGGAAAGAACAAAAGAAGGACTAAAACCATTTTTGGAAACTTGAATCCAGTATGGGATGAAAAGTTTTATTTGTGAGTATATGATGTTAAACTATTACAAATATTAAAATATTTAAGACAGGCATGCAAAGTACGTAAGCAATAATTATCTCATATTTTAATAATCTCTTTTGCAAAAATTACAAAAGGAATGAAACTAACACTATAAATTCACTTACTACTCTCATAACATTTATTATTTATTCTTCATCTTTGGAAGCAATTAAATAAGAAAAACATTTCAAACCAAAAAAAGGTGGCATGATTGGGGTGACTGCAGGAAGCAAATTCACAACATGATCTCTAACTTGGGATGATCCAGCAGAGCTAAGAATTTGTAGGCTTCAATCAACAATATCTTGATATCTGAGATTTATAAGACAATAGAAAGACTTTGAGCATCACCCGGCCCATCACTTGGGGGAGAACCACATCTACATTAGTCTATATTGATGAGATGGTTGATGTTAACTTTTATAACCTCTCATTTTCCATGGGAACATTTATTTTTAAACCTCTTACATTTTGCACTGAACAGCAAGAAATCATTTCTCTCTCAAGGGTCTTTTCTTTCTACCACACCTTAGAGAGACAAAAAATGACTTCCAATTACCATTTGGTAGAAATGAAAAGCTTTAAGTGAGTTAAAGGCAGTACTTATTCTTAAGTCCTCTCTTTGCAAATGGTTTGAACATGAATCTCATTAACATACTAAATAAGCAAATCCAGAACACGCAGCTTATTTAGGAATGCGGGCAATAGTGTGGAAGAAATCGTTTCTTGCGTATATGGGCTGATGAAGGAAATGTTAAGAAATAGGTTTGGAAAATCAGTTGGGACCAAATAGCACAGGGAAATAGAGAATAAGTTAAGGGATTTGGATGGTTTCTTCCTTAAGGTTGATGAGAGAGATCTATATCCCTTTGTTAACAGAAGACAAAAAACATTTGTTACTCACAAATTTAAATTTCTGTTGGGGTCAAGTAAATGAATAAAGCAGAATAAAGGCAACAAAGGGGAGGGATGGAGACCATGGCAGACTGGAGAACAAGTGACTCTGGGAAAAGAAATGGCTTCCACTGCCATGCAATCAAGCAGACACAATATAACTAGAGCTTCCAGTTTTTCGGGAGAAGCTGGAAATTTGAAGATTTAAAACAACTTTATTGAGGTATAATTGATATAAATCTACGTATTCAAAGTGTGCAATTTGTTAAGTTTTGACATATGCATTCCTCTGTGAAATCATTACTACAGACAAGATAATTAAAATGTCCATCAGTCCCTCAAAAGATTCTTTATGCCCCAATGAAAGTCATCCCTCCTGACTTCTCTTGTGCCAAGGCAATCGTTGGTGTGCTTTCTAATGCCATAGAATATTTTTCACTGTGCATTTTCTAGAATTTTATAGAAATAGAAAATATGGTATGTTACTTTCTTTTGTGTGGTTCTATTCACTCGGCATAATTATTTTGAGATCTGTCCAAGTTGTAGGGCATATCACAGTTAGTTTTAGCATTCACCTTTTGATGGGTATTTTGGTTTGTTTCAAGTTTGGGGTTATTAAAAACACAGTGACCTGTATATTAAACAGGTGACTCATACTAGAACTAAAATTTGTGTATAAATATTTGTATGGACATTTTTTTTTTTTTGAGTTGGAGTCTCACTCTGTCACCCAGGTTGGAATGTAGTGACACGCTCACCGCAGTCTCGACCTGCTGGACTCAGGCGATCTTCTGCCTCAGCCTTCCAAGTAGCTGGAAATACAGGTGTATGCTATTACACCTGGCTTAGTTTTTTTATTTATTGTAGAGATGAGGTCTCACCAAGTCGCCCAGGCTGGACTCGAACCCCTGAACTCAGGCAATCCTCTCACCTTGGTCTCCCAAAGTGCTGGGATTACAGGTCTGAGTCACTGCGCCCAGCCATGAACATATGTTTTTATTTGTCTTGAATAAATACATAGAATTGGAATAACTGGATCATATATTAGGAGTATAATTGATATTTGAGATGCTTTTTCCAAATGGTTATACCATTTTTTATTGCTACCACGAGTGTATGGGAGTTCCAGGACAAACACATTCTTCCGATACAAATAATCTCTGATTTACAATGGTTTGACTTAATGATTGTTTTACTTGAATATCAGTTCATTAGGATGTAACTCTATTGTAAGCTAAGAAGCTCCTTGGGACTTGTACTTGGGCTATGGGCTCTATTGAATGCCTCATCACTTTTGTACCATCATAAAGTCAACAAATCATAAGTTGAACCATTGTAAGTCAGGGCCCATCTGCTGTGTTGCCAGTGTTAAGTGCATTTACAACTTACAGTATTTTGACTTATCATGGGTTTATTGGGATGTAACACTTTCATAAGTTGAGGAGCTTCTGTACTAAATGAGGCCAGTCTTAAATTTTAGCCTTTCTTGTGTATGTGTAGTTGGTGTCTTAAAGTGGTTATATTTTGCATTTCTTTGAAGACTAATAATTTTGAACATGTTATTATTATCCATGTATCTTCTTTTGTTAAGTGTATGTTTAAAAATTTTGCCCACTTGATATTGTTCATGTATTTTATATTTGTGTAAGTTTTATGGTTTCAAGTTTTACATTTAGGTCTATGATACATTTTGAGGTAACTTTTTTAATTTTAGTGTAAGTTACAGACCCAAGTCCATTTTTTGTTTGTTTTTATTTTTGCATATGGATATACTGTTGCTTGTGTACCATTTTTTGAAAGCACTATCCTTTCTTTACTAAATTGCTTTTGCAACTTTGATAGAATTCAGCTCTTCAAATATGTATGGCTATATTTCTGGACTCTTCATGCTGTTCTATTGATCAATTCATCTGTATTCCCACACCTTACAATCTTGATGACTCAATCTCTCAAGTACATTTTAAAATAAGGTAGAATTAATCTTCCAACTTTCTTTTTCAGAGTTATTTTGGCTATTTTAAGACCTATTAATTATTTCATATTAATTTAAGAATCATTTCATAATTCTTTGCAAAACAAAAAACTCCTGATTGGATTTTGACTGCTTTATAGTACTGGCCAAGATATCCAGTATGATGTCAAATGGGAGTAATTAAGAGCAGACATCTTAACCTTGTTTCCAATCAAGTGAAAAATTTCCTTTCTTGATTGACTATGATATCCATTGTAGCCTGATTGTAGATGTCATTTATTCAGTTACAAAAGCCATCTTCTATTCCCAGTGTGCTGAGAGTTTTCATCAGAAATGGATGTTGGAGCTTGTCACAATCTTTTTCTGTATCTGTTAAGATAATCATGATTCTGATTGTCATTTTTTAAAAATTTACTTTAAAGATATTGCTCCATTGTCTTTGGGTTTGCACTGTTTTCTATGAGAAATCTGCAGTTGTCCTCAACTATGTTTCTATGTATATATCTTCCCCATTCCCCCAACTGTTTTTAAAATGTCTTTTCTACTTATTTATACAATTTGACTCTGATTTGACACAGTGTAATCTTTTTCTTGTTTCTAGTCCTTATAGTTTGTTAAGGTACTTGGGGCTTTCAGTTTTCTTTAAAATTAAAAAACATTTTGACCATTATTAACTTAAATATTATTTCTATCCCTTTTTTGTAGACACTACTTGTACATATATTAGGCCTCTAGAAGTTGGTCCACAACTGACTAATGCTGGATTTTTGTTTTGTTTTGTTTTGTTTTTTGAGTCAGAGTCTCACTTTGTTGCCCAGGCTGGAGTGCAGTGGCACAGTCACAGCTACTGCAGCCTTGACCTGTTGGACTCAGGCAATCCTTCCACCTCAACCTTCCAAGTAGTTGGGACTACAGGCACACACCACCATGCCTGGCTAATTTTTTGATTTATTGTAGATACGAGGACTCTCCAAGTTGCCCAGGCTGGTCTTGAATCCCTGGGTTCAAGCAATCCTCTCACCTTGGCATCCCTGAGTGCTGGGATTACAGGCATGAGCCATTGCACCTGCCATTTGTTTTTTAATTTATTTTTTTCTTCTTTCCTTTTTTCTGTTTCTCTTTGGATTATTTCTATTTCTATATATTTAAATTTACTAACCTTTCCTTCTTTACCGTCTAATCTGCCACAAATCCAAACTGCTGTGTTTTTTATATATTTTATTTTCCATCTTAAAAAATTCAAACTGGGTCTTTGTATCTCTACTTAAATGTTTGAACATATGCAATACCTCCAGTAACTATTTGACGTTCTTGCCTCCCAATTCTAACACTTATGTCCAATCTTGGTCAACTTTGATTCATAGTTTTTGGGTTTTTTTCTTCATTATGCATCATATTTTTCTGCTACTTTAAATGCCTGGTAATTTTAGATTTAATTCCAGGCATTGCAAATATTACTTTGTTGGTTGCTGGGTATTTTAGTATTCTATGAGTATTCATGAGCTTTGTTATAGACAAATTTAAGTTACATGGAATCATTTGTTTGTTGGATCTTGCTTTTTAAATGTGTTAAGTAGGAATTAAATAGTGCTCAATCTTAGACTAACTACTCTCCTGTGTGTACACTGGAATGGACCATTTAAATATAAAATATCTATATTCTTATTGGCAGTTTTAATATAATTTTCTATGCTGTATGTCTCTGTTTTCCTTTTGATAGGAGGCACCATCTGTATAAGCAATAACAGCATATGTATTTTTTATACTACATAGGAAGCAAGACTCTTCTTCAATGTTCTCTTCCAACTGAGTCATGAATTATGAGGGTTTCTAGTCTGCCAGTGGGAAATTAGCATGATTTCTGGACCAGGGTGAATACTGGGCATATTACATCTAAACCTTTTGAGGACACTTAGTCCAGCCTTGGGTAGTTTTATCATATGCATGTATTTATCATTACTCAACTGATTTCTCAAGGAGAACCCTTTGCAGATTGTTTGTTTTTCAGCTCTCTTCTTTTTGATATTATGCTCTTTGGCCTTTCACTGCCTTGGTCTTCCCAGATTTTCAGCTCTTTCGACTTACACAGTCTAATGGACTCTTCTTGGATTCTCTTTCTTTGCATAATGGTCAGAAAACTCTCTCAAGGCAGTAATAGAAGTATTCATAGAGCTCCCCCCGCCTTTTTTTTTTTTTTTTGCCTCTGAGAGATCACTGTTCTTCATTGCCCAATCTCCATTACATTGAAAGCCATTGTTTGATCTACTTTGTTCACTTCTTGATTTTTCTTGTCAGAGGATATCTCTGATCTCTGTTACTTCTTGACTGTAATAGAAAGTCTGGAGATCTGAATTTGATTCATAAAAAAAAAAAAAAGAATGAGAGCCAACACAGGGTATGCCAGAGAAAACACAACTTTTAGAGAGATTTGATCCATAGGTTGCCAGTTGCAATCTGTGAAATAAAGTAGAAACATTTATTTTAGTATTTTCATCCTGCAAAGGGTCTTCTTTGAGAAATAAGTTGTGTAGTAATAAGTCCATTCATGTGAGAAAACTACCCAAGACCGCCCAAAAGGACTAAATGTGACAGTGCCCAGAAATAGTGTTTGTTTTCACCAGACTGGCTAGAAAGCATCATGGTTCACAGGGCAAGTACCCAGAAGTGTACACTGGAGTGCACCATTTAAATATGAAATATTTGTATTCTTATTGGCAGTGTTTATATAATTTTCTATGCTGTATGGCTCTGTTTTCCTTTTGATAGGAGATACCATCTGTACAGGCAATAACAATATAAGTATTTTTTTATACATTATTTTCAAAGAAGAAGAAATTCAAGTTTAAAGCCATGTACCCTGCCATGCATGAACTATATATAAGTATATAATTTTCCACAATATTTTCCACCTTACTGATTAAATATTTATGAGCTTTAAATGAAGTTACATTTGCAATTATTTTCTATTTGTCTCCTTCTAAGATATACAAAATGCCAAATTGTTTTTTAACATTAATCTCTCCTGTCACCAGTTTCCTGGACTCCTAGATTTCATTCTCATTAGAGAGGTTCTATATCACTGGTTCCAGACATACTATCTTTAAGCTACCTGTGCATGTTTTCATTTTATCATAAAAATGGCATGAGAACTGTAAAGTTATATTTTCTTTCTAAAGATGTCTCTTGTGCAGAAAGAAATGAATTCATCGTGAATTTATGTGCAGATTTTGAAAAATGCATACACGTCACAGATGAATTCATCCATGCCTCCCCCTACCCTGACAGTTATGCCCTGTGAACTGGGGTGTAAAAATGTGTCCTGACATTCTGAAAATAGGATGTTTTATTAATAGTGTGGCTTTAACTTCTGAGCTTTAGCTTTTCTGATCTGAAAAACTGGGATGATAATATATACCTCACAGAACTGTCATATTTGTTGAGATTGTGTACATAAATCTCATGGCACTTGTTAAGTATTCAAATTATAGTTGTATTATCATCACTATTAGCATTAATACCATGATTATATCTTTTATGCTAAGTTTCAGGAGTTTACAACAAATATGACAATATTACGCTCATGTCAAAAAGTTCCAACTTGAATAATGAGGCCAAGAGATAAACCAGCAAACAGGATACTGTGAAAAGAAAAAGAAAGTACTACTTAAATAAAAATCAGATAACTGAGACTGGGGAAAGAATCTGAGAGATTGTTTTGTCCAACTTTCTCATTTTATTGCTGAGAAAATTGAAGCTTTGATAAATTGTAGTAGAGCTGGCACTACAAACCAGCCCCCTGTTGTAAAGCCACAAATAAGCTACAAGTAGAAATTAAGAAGTGTCATTTTTCCTACATTCAAAGTCGACTTGAAAAGGTGCCATTGACCTAAACAAGGCAAGTAATCACAAAGCTGGTAAAATGAAAATGTAGAGTTGAAATAATTTTTCAACTTTGCAATTTGGTTTGAAAGCTTAATTGTTCCCCCATTAGTGGTACTTTGATGCCATCCAAAAAATTAAATGCTATATAATTTCAATTTTTATTTTAACTCTCTTACTACAGGTTAAAACAAGGAGTTTGAATTCTTAATCTTCAAAATACTATGAATGTTGTATCACTCTAGAATGTGGCACTTTGGAAAGAACAGGAGCATGACCAAATAAGCCCTTGCAGAAATCTGGGTTAGGAGAGGTTGGAAACAAATGTTTAATTTCTAAAATATCATGTGAAGATTCATTAAGATAACACATATGAAAGTGCTTTGAAATGATTAAGTATTATATAAATCTAAGGTGCTTATTATCTTTGCTCTTTGATCATAAGTTGCATAGTCGACCATTTCACAATTAATTATGACATTTGATTTTACTTTCATATGCTACAGTTTAATGAAATGCTTTATGCTTATTATAAATCATTCCCTTGGGAGAAATAAGAGTAAGTCTCTCCCAGTGCATTATAGAGAAAGAATGACAGTATGGTCTGCCCATTTGAATAAGAAATTTAAGAGACATATTATATGTATATGTTGATGCTTTGTTTTCTGAGGACTCTGTAGTTGATTTGGTGCCTCATTTTTTGCTGACTCCTGAAATAAAAACTAAATTTCGTGCCGACTTTCTACTAGAGGCAAGGTAGGTCATGAAGGTGATACTAAGGATATTCATTTTTAGTTGATATTATCCATTGGATTAAAGAATTATGTTAATAAAAGGAAGTCTAGTCAACACAATACCTGGGTAGTAGTATAAACCTTCCTTCATTTATTGTAGTATCGAATAGGCATGGGAATGGTCTTTAGACATTGTACTTATATAATTGACTGGACTAGCCAGCTACACTTGCTTCATGGGGTATCAATTAAACTTCAACTACATTTTTATATGAATAGCATTGCACTTAGGTGCTATTAGAAGTATTGACTTAAAGAGTGATTCCATGTTAGACCAAAATGTTATCTGGCCTACAGGATTATAAACCTGAACTCTCTAGAAGAGTTCTGGTCTAGGAAAACTGTTCACTTCTTTGAACCTCAGTTTCACAATGGGGAATGTGCTAAAATTATTCTCCACCTTGAAGGGAAGCATAACACTAAAGCACCATAAACTCATAATGCTGTTGTTTAGACACATGATTGCCTAAGCCCTTTTGAAGCTTATGTCAGCCATGTTCAATTCCCAGCTACCCAGATGCAGTAGTACACAGAGTGCCTCAGGCCCATGGTCCTCCATCATGCCATGTGCTACTCAGCCAGAGATGAGTATGAATTAAGCATAAACTAAGCTCCATAGACGATATCTTATTTAATACCACAATTAAATAAAAATATCTTTATAACACAGCAGACTAATATTTTAAAATGACAACCTGAACATAATCAAGGATTTGATTTATGACCTAGATTACTAACACAATCTTTTCCTGGGCTATGTGGGAAGGGAACATTTCCTCAGTTGCCTGAACTAGCTTACAGTGATGGTATCAACATCAGCAAGTCATTTGTCATAGAAGATGGTTTCACAATTGTCTAAAGCAAGAATGAGTTTAGTCACACTTTATGGGATTAGAATTTTTTTTACTCATCATTATCTACATTGTGAAAATGCCTAGGAAATATAATAACCAATGCTGCCTTTCAGTTATAAAATGAGATTGAGCCATTACCCCTATACACACAGCAAAGGCAATAGAACAGCACTTACTTTATCACATCTTTATACCAGAACCTAAGGGTGTTATGATAAGGAAAGGAAGGAGTTGTGCAAAGACATCAGGACTGGATTTCATAAAATATGAATTTAGGGTCACCAAAGAGAATTAATTCAGTCGAGAGAGAGAGAGGAAGTAATGGGGAGGCAGAGACAGAAAAACAGATAGAGGTGAACAAACTCTGTGATATTCTGTAGGCAGAGATGCAGGATGCCATGAAGTTTCCTTAGTTTTAAACTGAAAGCCAACAGAAGTAAAATCCCCCAAATCTTTAGGGAGCAGTTGGATTACAAGCAGCAATTCTTGGGGACAATGGGACTATTCTGTAGGAATCCTTTGAGGTCAGAAGAAAGAGAAGCCCCCGCACTTAACTAGTACATAGAAAGGGATTAAGAGGGAGCAAATTTTATTATATGAGTATAGAATGCCCTTGTAGGAGTTCAGAAAAAGCCAAACAACAAAAATCCAAATGGGCAGAAATGATTATGCTCTTTTATTCTTCTATTCTGTAAGGGTTTGTTCACCTGTATCTGTTTTTCTCTGTCTCTGCCTTCTCATTACTTTCTCTCTCTCTAATCTTTGATGTTATTCCACCCTCCTTCCCTCTCTCATTTGTACACTAGCCTGATGACTGACTACTCAATAGCTTCTCTTATCTTTAGCGTTCACATGGTACATAATCTTGGCCCTAAGGCCATGTGTCTCCCAACTCTAGCACTCAGTTCGTTTCCAGAAACCTCTTTGGGTTTTTTACCAATTAGTCCAATTCATCTCTGCCCATCATACAAATCATACAACACATCATGCAAATCATGGGTTATTGGTCTGACAATAATGGGGACATCTTAAAACTATTGATTGTATATTTTACATGTGCAGGAAAAAGCAGGGAAAACCAAGTAGTCTGCTTGTCACTCATGTGTGAGTTGAAACAATTTTCCCTCAGTCAAATACATCTAGTAAGAGCGCTACAGCCAACCTGATTTAGCAGCATTTGCAAGACCTGAAAACTACAATGCTAATCAATCTCCATTCGGTTTATTCCCTCACCTCTTAGATGTACCCCATGTGTGGAACAACTATTTTGAAAGCAGGAAAAAAAGATCAGCTAGTACTGTTTCTGGCTAAACTGGGAGTCTTTATATTTCTACTGAGCCAGACTCAGGCAATGTAAAATCCAGCTTCATGGGCAATTTTTTAAAGTTTTTATTTTTTTAGTGCTAGCTTCAACATTCTTTAGATAAATAATTTATTGAACATAAGTTTACATGTAAGATACTTTTCTAGGTGCTGCAGACACTGGGGAAACTATAACATGCAAATGCTTTTATTTCAGAGTTTCCATTATAATGGAAGTAGAGATGATTCTGAGGCTAGCATTAGCCAGGGAAAGCCACTCTTCACTCTTTGGAAGTTTGGGGAGAAGTGTGCAGTTTTGCCTGGCGCTGCCATCTTGGCAGTGTTTGACAACAGAATAGTTATTTTACTCTTTAAAAAAGGGTGTTTAAAACAAGGTAGTATTTGCAGGCTGGACAAAAGAAGTTTTAGACAGGTAGCAACTTGCTAAAGAAATGTTAATGACTAAGAAGGAAAATCTAAAACAAAACCCAAATCATTGCAAGTATCATCATAATTGTAAGCACTGGCATTTGTGTAGCCATTTACTGTATCTTAACTCCTGTCAAATGTGTTACACTTCACAACTAACTTATGAGCTTGTGTCATTATAATAGTTGATATTATCATTCTACAAATGAGAATGCTAATGCTCAAGGAGGCTCAAATTTTTGCTAAAAATTCATCCCAACAAGCAAAATAAAAGAAACTAGACTCATAACAATATCTTCTATTATTATAATAAATGTCCTTTCCACATTACTTCATTTTTTTTACTAGTACCAATTGTTCAAAACAACCACACAAAGAAAGTCATGGAAAAGTCAGTACTAAAAACCCTACATAAAAAAGGTAAGTGGAGACCTAGAAGCTATTAAGAAAAGCTAAAATTATTAAACTTATAGAGGTGAAAACTACAATGTATAAAATAAAAGGTACACCAAATAGGAATGACAAACGATCAGGAATTGCAGAAGAAAAGATTACTGAATTTAAAAGAATAATACTTGGGAAAAAAAAAGATGAAATAAAATGCAGAAAAAAATTAAATAAATAGAGCAACAGTGAAATCACTTCAAGCAGACTAGTAAATGTCTAACTGGAGTCCCTAAAGGAAAGGAGAAAGATAAGAGCAGAGAAAAATTATGTCAGGAAATAATGATTATCTTTTTCAAATTTGATCAAAATTATAAAGTCACAAACCCAAGAAACTTAATGAATCCCAAGCACAAAAAAGCATAGGAAATATTGCATGAAGGCACATTATAATCTAAATCAGTGAAGAGAAAATTGCTCAAAACTGGTGAAGAGAAAATCTTGAAAGAAGCCAGAGAAAAGGACACATTATACAGAGAAAGAAAAATAATGACAGCAGACTTCTTGTCAGAAATTATGCAATTGATAACACAGTGGTGCAACATCTTTCAATTATTAAAAGAAAAACTGTCAAGCTAGAATTCTACACCCAGAGAAAATATTCAAATACAGAAGCAGCAAAGTAGTTTTCTTTTTTTAAATTAGGGCTTTTTAAGACATAAAAAAGCTGAAAAGATTCTTGCACTAAAAGAAATGCTAAAGTCATTCAGGCATAAGAAAAGTGATACTAGTTGAAAATATGGATCAATATAAATGAATAAAAACAAATTAACACTGAAAATTGTAGCCTCATTGACAAATATAATAGACCATTATGTTATTACTTAGATTTGTTTAAAAATTATTAAATGTTCAAGCAAAAATAATAACCATCTATTTATAGGTTATATCCTAAGTAATAATTAAAATGTGTAGTAATGATTGCAATAAAGGTCTAGAGGACAGAACTGGGAGTATATTTATTGTAAGCTTCTTATACTGTATATTAAGGGATATCATATTATTTGTAAGTTGACTGAAAATTTAAAGATGTGTACTATAGCCTCTAAAACAACCACTAAAATGGAAAAACAAAAAGTTGTGACTAACAAGTCAATAAAATTCAATATCAGAAATACTCGATAAATCCAGTAAAAGGGAAAAGAAACAGATGGGGAAAATAGAAAACAGATAGCGAGATAATAAACCTAAATATGCCAATGACTACATTAAACATAAAACATCTAATTGTCCCAACTAAAATGCAAAGATTGTCATATTAAACAAAAAGGCAAGACCCAAGCATATCATACTCATAAGAAATACACTTTAAATATAAATACATAAATATATATATTACTTGTAGGTGTGCTTCTTAGAACCCCTCACCCAATAAGAGCAGAATACACATTATTTTCAAGTGCACACAGAACATTTGTATTGAGAGCAAATAAACACATGAAAATGTGTTCAGTGTCATTCATCATTAGGGAAATACAAATAAAAACCACGTATAAAATACTGTGTTCTTTGCCCATTATTATTATTATTATTATTATTATTATTATTATT
>CAUYQG010002311.1:0-10859 GCA_963574415.1 Tarsius wallacei
GCAGTGACCACCGAGTTCTGCGTGAACAGTGGGCTGCCAACGATGGGATCCGCAGCCCCCAGAGAGACAGCTAGAGGCTCTCTGTGTTCTTCCTTGCGGAACGTCTCACAGACCAGGCTGTCCCGCCGCCATCTTCTCTCCGTCTTGTTTTGTTTTTGAGTTGGAGTCTCACTCCATCACCCAGGCTGTGGTGCAGTGGCTTGCTCACAGCCACCCCAGCATTGACCTGCCAGACTCTAGCGATCCTTCCACCTCAGTCTTCCAAATAGCTAGAACTACAGGCATGTGCTACCATGCCCAGCTAATTTTTATTTATTTATTGTAGAGATGCAGTCTCGCCAAGTTGCCTGGGCTGGTCTCGAACCCACAGGCTCAGACAATCCTCTATATTTATAAATATATATAGCTAGGATATGCAGATTGTGTTTAATATCATTGAACAAATATGCCCTGAGCACCCAGCATGTACCAGGTACAGTGACAGTGCAGATAGCACAAGAGAGGGCATTTCTTGCTTGGGATGGTCTTCATGGATGGACATTTCTATTCTCTATGTTAAATCCATAGATAGATAGGTAGATAGATAGATACATACATACATAGCACTTAGACAAGAGCTTGGTAATAGTAAAAAATTTATATATTAGCTGTTAACATTATTATTACTACTGCGATTACATTCTTCAGTGATTCAGTGTTTTATATTATGTTGATACAGGTAGCTGTAGTCTACTTATTGTCATTGCCTTATAGTAATTCACTACATATATATGCTATAATTCATTTAAATTCTCATAAACATTTGGATTGTTTCTAGA
This sequence comes from Tarsius wallacei, assembly GCA_963574415.1. Lineage (NCBI taxonomy): Eukaryota > Metazoa > Chordata > Mammalia > Primates > Tarsiidae > Tarsius > Tarsius wallacei. The sequence continues at coordinate 819 of CAUYQG010002311.1, forward strand.
TTTTGTCTGTATAAACATTACTGGTAAGAATATTTTTGTGGCCAGGCTCCATGGCTCAGTCTGTAATCCCAGCACTTTGGGAGGCTGAAGTGAGTGGATTGCCTGAGCCTGTGGGTTCGAGACTAGCCCCGGCAACTTGGTGCTACTTTGTCTCTACTATAAATAAAAAATTAGAAAGGCGTGGTAGTGCACACCTATAGTTCTGGCTACTTGGAAGGTTGAGGCTGAAGGATCACCTGAGCCCAGCAGGTTGACTCTGGGGTGGGAGTGAGCATGCCCCTGCACTTCAGCCTGGGTGACGGAGTGAGATGCCAACTCAAAAAAAAAAAAAAAAAAGAATATTTTTGTACAGGTCTTGTTGCATAAGGGTAAGAATTGCTCTAAGATTCTAGGGCATATTCCCAAGTAGACTTGCTGTGTCTTAATGTGTGCACATTTACCTTTACAAGGTAACATCATAATTTTCTAAAGTAATTATAACAATTCATTCCCCCACTAGGGTATATAAGAGTTGCTCCATTGGTATTGTTTTACAAATCTAGTGGGGGTGAAATGCTGTCTGATTTTTATTTGAATTTCATGTCTTTAAGTGAAATCCTAGATATTAATCCTTACTTAGTTACTGTTGTAGACCGAATGTTTGTGACTCCCAAAATTTATATGTTGAAATCCTAACTACCAGTGAGGAGGTCTTAGCAAGTGACTGGGTTTAGGTGAGGTCGCGAGGGTGGAGACCCTGTGATGAATCAGTGTCCTCCTAGGAAGAGAAAAGGGCTAGAGCATGCTGGCTTCTTCACGAGAGGTTCGACAAGAGGGCGGCTGTCCGCAAAGCAAGAAAAGGGCTCTCATCACATACCTTGATCTTGGGCATCATGGCCTCCAGAATGTGGGAAATAATTGTTTGTTGTTTACACCACTCAATCGAAGCTATTCTACTACAGCAGCCCAAATGAAGATAGCTACTTATGTTGCAGTTGTTCTTTCCTTGTGCATGGCTTGTTTTTAAAATTGTCTATGGTAAATTTGAATGAACAGAAAGTCTTAATTTTAATGTGATGGAATTTATCAAACTTTTCCTTAAGAGTTAGTGTGATGATTAATTTGTGTGTCAGCATGACTAGGCCATGAGGTACCCAGCATTTGAATCTGTTGGCTGAGTAAGGCAATTGCCCTCCCTAATGTGAGTGAAATTTATCCAGTCAATTGAGGGCCTAACTAGAACTAAAAGGCTGGTCCTCCCTTGAGTAGAAGGGAACCCCTCCTGTCTACCTGCAGTTGAGCTGGGATATTGATTCTTCCCTGCCTTTGGACTTGAACTGAAACACAGGCTCTTTCTGGGTCTTAAGCCTGCTGGAATTTGAACTGGATCTACACTGTCGGCTCTTCTGGGTCTCCGGCTTGCAGACTACAGATATTGGGACCATTTGGTCTCAATAATCACATGAGCCAATTTCTCATGGTAGATAATCTTCTGCGTATATATGCCTCCTGTTGCTTCTGTTTCTCTGGAGAATCCTGTCTAATAAAGTTAGTCACTGTTTTGTCTTCTTTAAGAAATCATTTACTGTCCCAGTCTTCTACAGATAGTTTCCTTTATTGCCTTCTAAAAGTTTAATAATTTTTCTTTCAAACAAAAGATTAATTTTCTTTCAAACAAAGAATTTCTTTCAAACAAAGGTGAATTTTCATGCATGTTGAGAAGTACAGGTTCAATTTTATTCTTTTCCATGTGATAACCAATTGATCTAGAACCTTTGTTGAAAAGTCCATCTTCTCTGCACTAATCTGCAGTATATGATCTTTCATATGTTTACGTCTATTTACGGGATTGTTTCTGCTTTCAATATTCTTTAATTTAGTTGGTTTGCCTAACATTGCACTATCTTAATTATTACAACAACTTCACAATAGAAGTTGATCATCTGGTCAGGCAAGTCCACCTACCTTCTTGGTATTTGTCTCTTTCTTGTCCTTTATTATTTGAAGTAACTTTTAGAATCAGCTTGCTCGGCTCTGTGAAAAATTCTTTTACGATTTTGATCAGTATTACACTAACTAGCCAAGTGAAATTAAGTAACGTTTACCTCATTAGAATAGTGAATCTTCTTATTCAAGATTATTGTATTGCTTCCTAATTACTTAGGTTTCCTTTAATATCTTTCGATAAAGTTTTCTAATTTTCGTTAAAAGGGCATATGTATGTTTTGTAGTATTTATTTCTAAGTATTTAATATTATCTTTTTTATTGCAGGTTGGAGTGCAGTGGTATGATCACTGCTCACCACAGCCTTGACCTCCTGGGACTCAGGCGACCTCCCACCTGAGCCTCCTGAGTAGCTGGGACTACAGGTGCACACCACCACACCTGGTTGATTTTTGAATTTTTTTGTAGAGATAAGGTTTTTCTATTTTGCCTAGGCTGGCCTCAAACTCTCTGGCTCAAGCAATCCTCCCACCTTGGCCTCCCAAAGTGCTGAGATTACAGGCATGAGCCACCATGACTGGCCCAAAATTATATTTTCTATTTGATTGTTGCTTGTGTGCTAAAATCAATTAAATATTTAATATGATCTTTTAATTCTTGAAATCTTGGTAAATTCTCTTTTCAGATTCTAATAATTTATACAAAAATTTATACCGTCTGCAAATAAAGGTTGTGGGGTTTTTTTGTTTTTTTGCTTTCAGACTTAGACTTTTAATTTCTTTTTCTTGTCTTGCTGTACTGGTTAATTCTGGTAATATGATGACTAGAAATGGTGAGAGTTGGCATCTTTATCTTTACTTGAACTTAAAGAAAATGTTTTCAACATTTCACCATGGATTTGGAATATTTGTAGTTATTTTTGGTTGTTTATAAAATTGTTCTTCTAATACAGCAGATTTAAAATGGTTGCAGATTCTTTGACACTCCTCCCACAAAGAAGTGGTGTTTATTTCTCGTACCTGAGAATCTGAGTTGGTCTGTGACTATTTGATCAATATAGCACAGTGAAAGGGACACTATGTTAATTGGGACTTTGTCTTAAAGAGCTTCCACTGTGGTCCCTTGAAGCTTTGAGCCACCATGTAGAAATCCAATTACCCTGCTTGAAAGACCACATGGAAAGCAAGAGAAGTTCAGCTGAGTCCAGCCTTTGAGTCATAACTGCCCAGTGAATGACACTGTCTCGCACTCTCCAGCTCTGTTCAGTGTCACCATCAAGTTGTTGGTGACTTTAGTCAATGCCACATGTAGTAGAAAAACCATATAGCTGAGTTCTGCCTTAATTATTGATCTACAAAAAGGAAAGATGCAATAAAGTAGTTGATTTTTAAGCCTTTAAGTTTTGGGGGAGTTTATACAGCAATAGGTAGCTAGAATAGAATTTGATAATGGGAATGTGTTACCTTTTAAGGAACTTAAAACAATGCTTTTGCAACTGAGTGATAAGTAAAAGTAAGAAAAAGCTTCATAAAATTGTGAGGCTGGAAAAGCCTCAGGGAGATCATTGTGAGAGTCTTGAAGAATAGTGAGAAAAATATGATTAGAAGCTGGGACATTTGTTAGGTAATGGTAGAAAGTTGGGTAACACTGTCACCTGCCACAGCATGAAAATAGAAGGATTTTCCAATGGACTCCTAGTTCTTGCTGAAAAATATATCCTGAAGAATATAAAAAATGGCAACTTGCTTTTTTATTTGCCTATGATAAAGCAAGAGAAGACGGAGATAAACGAAATAATCAACTTGTCACAGCCTAGAGACCTGTGGATGGGTTTCACAGACCCTGTCATAAACAACAGGATTTTTATGAGCCTTGTTAGCATTGCTCCAAGGCAGCCTCACTCAAGGCCCAGGATTGAGACTAGGGTGTCTCAGAAAGATTGTGGGTGTTTCTTTTTAATCTGGGAATCCCAGTGAAATTAATAGAAAATCTAAAATGTTTTTAATGGACATTGTATTGAAGGAACTGACAACTGGACTAAAAGAGACAGAGCAAATAAAAACAGGCCTTTAGTCCCTCAACTTTCTATGTGCAGAAAACAGGCTTGGAAGGTATTAAGTTGCAGATTCAGGCCATTTCTCATGGAAAGGAAAGAATGACTCAGAGGGCAGAATCAAGAGCTTAGCACAGAGGACAGAGCCAAGAGAAGAACAATGGCGGGAGTGGTGAATACCTCAGCTCTTCCTTTCCAGGTCTTTAGTTCAGAGGAGCCACATTTGAGAAACTGCACCTGAGAAGCTTTCTCTATTGACTTGATTCTACCATTTGGTTATTTATTCCTATTTGTTTGTTCTGTTTAGATACAAGCCTTTTCATTAATTTTTTTCGTGATTATTCAAGGGATAAGAACACAAATCTTTAGCTTTTCACATTCCACTTAGAGTTAACATTATATGACTTCATGTAAAATGTATAAAATTTCTAACCACATAGGCCCATTTACAGCCCCCTGTCTTTGAACTACAATTGTTGTATATATTACATTTATTTACATTTATAAACTACTAGGATAATATTCTGATTTTTTTTCATCAAATGGTCATATGTATTTTAAAGAAATAAAGTGTGAAAATATGTTTTTACTCAGATAGTTATTATTATTTTAAAAATTTTAAATAAGCTAATTGCTTTTAGAAATGGAGAGATAGGGAAGTTTGGCAGGTTTTGCTATTTTGTACAGGCTGAACTTGAACTCCTGGGTTCAAGAGATTCTCTTGCCTCAGCCTGTTTGGTAAACATTTTATTTTCTCTCTGGTATTGTAGGAAACATTCTAATGGTTCATTTTCTTTTTTTTTAACTTTAAAATTTTTAATTTAAAAATTGTGGGGTACAATTCAGGGTTAGGTATACAAATATTCATTATGCAGTTACCCTTGTTCATGTGGTGTGCCCCATCTTCCCCAGGCAGATTCCCACTACTGCCAATCCCACCTTTCCACCCCCCCCACCCCCCTACTGTTTCTCACTACTGTCAATCCTTTTCTTATAGTATTATGATAGTTGTTCAAGGTCCACTTATGAGTGAGAACATGTGATACTCAGTTCTTTGTTTCTGTGAAAGATCACTCAGTATTATAAACTCTAAGTCCATCCAGGTTGCTGTGAAGTTCATGACTTTGCTCTTCTTTATGGCTGCATAATATTCTATTGTGTATATATACCACATTTTTTTAACCAGTCCTCTTTTGATGGGCAGCACGGTTGGTTCCATGTTCTTGCTATTGTGAACATACATGTGCAGGTATCTATTTATAGAGTGATTTGAGTTCTTCTGGGTATAGTCCCAGTAGGGAGATTGAGGGGTCATATGGAAGGTCAATTTTTAGAACTTTTAGGAAGCGCCACCCTGTTTTCCATAGAGGCTGTACTAGTTTACACACCCACCAACAGTGTAGAAGTGTTCCCTTTTTGCAACATCCTCTCTAGCATCTGTTATTTTTTGAATTATTGATGATGGCCATTCTGACTGGAGCTAGGTGGTATCTCAGTGTAGTTTTAGTTTGCATTTCTTTGATGACTAGTGAGGCTGAACATTTTTTCATGTATCTGTTGGCTGCTCGTATGTCTTCTTTTGAGAACTGTCTATTCATATCTTTTGCCCACTTTGTAATGGGGCTGTTTGTTTTTTTCTTTTCAGCACATTTGTGTTTCTTGTAGATCCTAGATGTTAGGCCTTTGTCAGACATAGAGTTGGCAAATATTTTTTCCCAGTCTGTGGGCTGTCTCCCTGCTCTCTTGATGGTTTCTTTGGCTTAGCAGAAGCTTGTCAGTTTGATGAGGTCTCAGTTATCTATCTTATCTCTTATGGCATGGGCCCTTGGGGTTTTGATCAGGAATTGGTTGCCAGTTCCAATTTCCGTAAAAGTGTCTCCTGCATTTTCTAAGGTTCTAATAGTTTGAGGTTTTACGTCTAGGTCTCTGATCCATTTAGAGTTAATTTTTGTGTATGGAGATAGGTTGGGCTTCTGTTTCAATTTTCTGCATGTGGTAAGTCAGTTTTCCCAGCATCAATTACTGAATAGGTTCTCCTCTCCCCAGTAGTTGGTGGTGAAGACTTTGTTGAAGATGAGTTGGTTGTGAAATGAGGTTTTGCTTCTGGAATCTCAATTCTATTCCATTGGTCTATATGCCTGTTCTTGTACCAATACCAGGCTGTTTTGATTATTGTAGCTTTATAATAAAGTTTAAAGTCTAGGAGTGTGATACCTCCTGCTTTTTTTTTGTTGTTGTTGTTGAGAATTGTTTTGGCTATTCGTGGTCGTTTATGTTTCCATATGAATTACTGTATTATTGTTTCTAGGTCTGAGAAGAATATTGCTGGTAATTTGATGGGTATTGCATTAAATCTGTAGATTGCCTTAGGTGGAATGGACATCTTAACAATGTTGATTCTTCCAATCCATGAGCATGGAATATTTTTCCACTTGTTTGTGTCATCTTTGATTTCTATGAGCAGTGTTTTGTAGTTTTTATTGTAAATGTCTTTCACGTCTCTGGTTAGGAAGAGGCCAAGGTATTTCATTTTTTGGTGGCTATTGTGAATGGGATTGTGATTTTTATTTGGATTTCTGTTTGCTTATTATAGGTGTGTAATAATGAGATTGTCTTTGCACATTGATTTTATACCCTGAAATTTTGCCAAAGTGCTTTATCAGTGCAAGGAGGTTTTTGACAGATTCTCGTGGGTTTTCGAGGTGTAGAATTCATGTAATCTGCAAAGAGCGATGACTTGACTTCCTCTTTTTCTATTTGGATACCGCTGATCTCCTTCTATTGTCTGATTGCTCTAGCTAGGACTTCCAAAACCCTGTTGAACAGGAGGGGTGAGAGTGGGCATCCTTGTCTCATTCCAGTTTTCAGGGGAAATGGTTCCAATTTCTGTCTTTTTAGCAGTATGCTGGCTATGGGTTTCTCGTAGATAGCTCTTACTGTTTTGAGGTATGTTCCATCTATGCCTAGATGTTCAAGGGTTTTTATTAAGAAGGGGTGCTGGATTTTATCAAATGCTTTTTCTGCATCTAATGATATAATCATGTGGTTTTTGTTTTTATGTCTGTTGATGTATTTAATTATGTTTATGGTCTTATGAATGTGAATCAGGCTTGCATCTCAGGGATGAAACCTACTTGGTCGGGGCAGATGATTTTTGAGATGTGCTGTTGAATCTGGTTTGCTGGGATCTTGTTGAGAATTTTAGCATCTATGTTCATCAAGGATATTGGCCTGTAGTTCTCTTTCTTTGTTGGTTCTTTACCTGGCTTGGGTATCAATGTGATGTTAGCTTTGTAAAATGATTTGGGGAGAGTTCCATCTTTCTCAATCACCTGGAATATTTTCAATAGGATTGCTATCAGTTCCTCCTGGTATGTTTTATAGAATTCTGCTGGAAATCCATCTGGTCCAGGCCTTTTTTTTTGTAGGTAGTTTTCTTATGACATAGTCAATTTCCTGGATTGTTATTGGTCTATTTAGGGTCTTGATCTCTTCTTTTTTACTTTTTTCTGTCTTTGTGTCTCTTTTCATTTGTTAGTCAGTACGTCTGTCTGTTTTCCCTCTTATTCTTCTCTCTCTCCACCTTCTTCTTGTTCCCTCTTCCTTTTTCCATTCTAATGGTTTCTTTTTCTTATCTCATTTTGCTTTCAGGGAGCAAATCTATACCCCCACTGCATGAACAGATTGTAAGATAGTGGGAAGTAGGTTCCAGGGTGCCCATCACCATCAGTGGATACTGGGATCTGCAGATAGATTTTGAATCACAGCTGTCCCCTCAATTAAATCTCAAAACTGTAAAAGTACAGCCCCTAACCCACAGTCCAGCTTCAGAACTGAACGAAGCCAGTAGATCTACATGAGGAAGAATAGGAGATTGAGCAAACAGAAGTAAAAGCAACCCTGCCATCCCTGAACAACAGAATTAAAGAAGAGGGGGGAAAAGTGGGAGGGAGAAAAAATCTACAAAAATGAAGAAACCCCAAAAGGAGAATATGAGGTCTCACACAGATCCCTGGGAGGGCAGACATTGAGAAAACAGACTTCAGAATGCAGACAATGAAGAGCCCCCAGAATGACTGATCTCAAACTACAAATCCATATATCAAGACATTAATAGAGAGAATAAATAGAATTGAGGAGAGACAGGAGGAAAATAGGAAGGAGTTGATAACTGAGATAACAGTAGCAAAGAATACTTTGGATGAAATAAATAACAAACTGATAAGCATGGAAAGCAGAATTAGCCAAGCAGAAGAAAGAATCTCAGAGTTTGAGGACCAAAATATAGAACTAACCCACACTGTCAAAGACGTAGAAAAGAAGCTTAAAAGGAGAGAACAAAACCTTCAAGAGATGAGCAATTATTTCAAGAGGCTGAACCTAAGAGTAATTGGACTTCCTGAGGCAAAAAGAGAGACAGAGAATACCCTTGAACAAACATTCCATGAAATTATTCAAAAAAACTTTCCTTATCTCATTAGTGATGTGAATATTCAAACACAAGAGATTCAGAGAACCACTGCAAGACAACAAACGAGAAAACCAACCTCTAGACACATAGTAATTTGCCCAAACAAAGTAGGTATAAAAGAAAAAATCCTAAAGGCAGCAAGAGAAAAAGATCAGACTACCTACTGGGGAAGACCAATTAGAATAGCAGCAGATTTATCTACAGAAACACTTCAGGCTAGGAGAGGTTGAAGCCCAATCTTCAAAGTTCTCAAAGATAAACAATTTCAACAAGAATAACCTATCCAGTTAAGCTAAGCTTCATCAGTGAGGGAGAATTAAAATCTTCCCCAGACATTCAATCTCTAAGAACTTATAGCCTCTGGACAAGCTCTACAAGAAACACTTAAGAAAGTATTAAACACAGAAAAAAGGGGGGGAAATGACAATGTTCTTCACAAGAGTGCAGGAAAAAGATTGAAAACACACATGAATCAACCCAATATCAAAAGAAAGACAACAAACAAACAAGAACAACAACAACTCTAGAAGAACCTCATGACAGGGATAAACTCTCACATTTCAATAATTAGCCTGAATGTGAATGGATTAATGGACCACTGAAAAGACATAGAATGGCGAAATGGATAAAATGTAATAAGGCAACAATATATTGTCTCCAAGAGACAATATATTGTCTCGTGTCACCAGAAAGGACATACACAGACTCAAAGTAAGAGGATGGGGAGCAAATTTCAGGCAAACAGAACACAAAAGAAAGCAGGAGTTATAATCTTAATATCAGACAAAATACCCTCTAAGCTATCAAAATTTTAAAAGAGATAGAAGGTCACTATATAATGATAAAAAGTTCAATCCATCAATAAGAAATATCCATCCTAAACATATATGCACCCAACATAGGAACACGACTTTCATAAAGCAGCTTCTAGGCAAACATAAAAAATATTGACTCTAACACTATCATAGCTGGGGACTTTACTACCCCACTCACAACCCTAGACAGATCATCAAGACAAAAAATCAGCAAGGAGATTCGGAACCTAAGTATGACTCTTAACCCAATGGACTTAATTGATACCTACAGAACACTCCAGCCAACAACATCACCACATGGAACGTACTCTAAGATGGACCACATCCTTGGCCATAAATCAAGCATAAACACATTTCATAAGATTGAAATTTTGCAATGTACCTTCTCAGGCCACAGTGGAATAAAAATTAGTATCAACACCAACAAAGTTCCCCCAAAACCCACAAAGACATGGACATTAAGCAACATGATGCTAAGCAACTCCTGGGCCAACATGGAAATCAAAACAGAGATTAAAAGATACCTAGAAACAAATGAAAATGAAGAAACATCTTACCAAAACCTCTGGGATGCCATGAAATCAGCAGTAAGAGGGGAATTCATAGCTGTACAAACACACATGAGGAAAATGGAAAGATCACAAGTTAACAACCTAACAGTCACCTAAGGAAACTGGAAAAGCAAGACCACCAAAACCTTAACTTCAGTAGAGTAATCCAGATCACCAAAATAAAAACCCAAATCTGGGACACAGAAGACAAAAAGATAATACAAAAA
>CAUYQG010002312.1:0-20410 GCA_963574415.1 Tarsius wallacei
ACCACGAATAGCCAAAACAATCCTTAGCAAAAGAAACAAAGCAGGAGGGATCACACTACCAGACTTCAAACTTTGCTATAAGGCTACAGTAATCAAAACAGCCTGGTATTGGTACAAGAGCAGGCACATAGACCAATTAAACAGGAGAGAGATTCCAGAAACAAAGCTTCAATTTCTCAACTAACTCATCTTTGACAAAGCCTCCAACAACAACCACTGGGGAGAGGAGAACCTATTCAGTAAATGGTGCTGGGAAAACTGGCTGACCACATGGAGAAGATTGAAACAGGACCCCTACCTATCACCAAACACAAAAATTAACTCTAAATGGATCAAAGACCTAAACATAAAACCTCAAACTATAAGAATCATAGAAAACACAGGAGACACCCTTGTGGAAATTGGAACTGGCAACCAATTCCTATTCAGAACCCTGAAGGCCTGTACCTTAAGAAATAAGATAGACAAGTGAGACCTCATCAAACTAAGGAGCTTCTGCAAAGCAGAAAAAACCATCAAGAGAGCAGGGAAACAGCCCACAAAATAGGAAAACATATTTGTCAACTGTGTATCTGACAAAGGCCTAACATCTAGGCTCTACAAGGAACTCATATGTGCCAAAAGGAAAAAAACAAACAGCCTCTTTAAAAAGTGGGCAAAAGACATGAATAGACACTTCTCAAAAGAAGATATATGGGCAGCCAACAGACACATGAAAAAGTGCTCAGCCTCACTCATTATTAGAGAAATGGAAATCAAAACCACTTTGAGATACCACCTAACCCCAGTAAGAATGGCCATCATTATAAAATAAACAACAACAGATGCTGGCGAGTTTGGAGAAAAAGGATTGCTTCTACACTGCTGGTGGGAATGCAAACTAGTGCAACCTCTTTGGAAGACAGTGGGGTGATTTCTGAAAGAACTAGAAATTGATCTTCCATATGACCCAGCAATTCCCCCCATTGGATATATACCCGGAGGAACTCAAATCATTCTACAAAAAAGATACCTGCACACATATGTTTGTTGCAGCTCTATTCACAATAGCAAAAACATGGAACCAACCATGTTGCCCATCGAAGCTGGAATGGATAAAGAAAATGTGGTACATATACACAATGGAATATTATGCAGCCATAAAGAAGGGCAAATATATGGACTTCTCAGCAACTTGGATGGATTTGGAGTCAATCATATTCAGTGATCTATCATAGAAACAAAGGACAGAGTACCATATGTTCTCACTCATAAGCAGACCTTGAACATAATACTGTAAGAAAGCATTCGGCAGTAATGGGAAACTGTCAGGGGAGGAGTGTGGGATTGGCAGTTGAGGGAAGCTGCTAAGGGAGGGAGGGGCATACCTCATCAACAAGGGTACCTGCGTAATCAATGTTTGTATACCTAACCCTGAATTGTACCCCACATCTTTATAATAAACAAATAATAATAAATGTAATATTTAGACAATACAGAGACAAATCAATTCCTATAATGTTATATATTATGTATAGTACATAAATAAAAAGTATAAACACATGAGAAAGAATGAAGTAATATAAAATAATTTTTAATCTTTATTTGTAAAATAATTTTTGTCTTTATTTGGAAAAGATTTGAGCTAGTTGAATAAAGTCATAATGGGTAAAAAAATAAATGGGTACATGTTATGTGAAAAAGGAGAATATAGTAATAATGTAAAAAATAAATCAGAGCTTAAGGGTCAGTACTGAATCCTTAGAGTAAAAATAACTTTTAATGAGCTTCAACTATTATGTACAGGTTTTTTTTTCTTCTTGCAGTATAAATTTTCAGGAAAGGAATAGCAAGAACAAGAAATGTATTACAAAAAAAAAAAAAATTAACAGTTAGCCAGCAGAAATCACATGCTATAATGAAGATCTACCTCATTCTCGCTGGTGAGGTTTGATGGTTAGAATAAAAATGAAGGTACTTTTAAGGTGAAACATTTCAGAACAGTTGATCAACCTGACAGTATGAGTAATGAGAAGGAGACATGAAGATTTTGAGGCTCAGTGATTTTGTAGAAAGCTAGCATGACTACTGTGAGGCAGTTTGACTACACTGGTTTACCAACTTGCCTGAGTCAGGTAAGACAAAACATACATATGTGAAACAAGTTATATGAAACAGATTAATTACTTACAGATAGGTAGCAAGGAACAACAGAAGTCTACAATTCAAGGCAAGTCAGTCTCTGAAGGCTCAGGAAAGCTGCTCAGAGAAGATGGAGTCTTGATCGTGTGTGTCCTACTTTCACTGCAGCTGAGGGATCTAAAAAATCAGCCCATCTTGAGTTTGATACCTCAGGGTTACATTAATTGTTGGGATAAAGCGTTGAAGGACATTCTGTTTCTAATGGAAACTGCATCAAAGCCTGGGCTGTTTCAGGCAGCCACTCCTCTGTCTCAAGATGTTGCAATGCCAGCACATTCTGCAGTTATTTTTGAGAACAACAAGAGAAAATGGGAAGAGAACTGGGTCAGTCCAAGGTCGTTCAGAGAACTGTATTGCAGTCCACTCCCCTAACCAGATATCCCCCTTAGCAAAGCTAGTCTATTTCATATGTCCATGAATCTTTCTGGATCTGCAGGTAGAGGCTTGTCTCATCAGATTGATGTAACACTTTGATTGCCACAATCTCAGTGCATCATCTTTGAGCCATAGCCAGTACATATTTCACTAGGCCCAGGAGAACTATGCACTGTCACAAGCAGGATGATCAGGCCTGCTTAGAACAGTGATTAGCCTGAGATTCCATCAATCCATGTAAGAAGTTGCTAAATATTTCAAAGGAGGACCCTTCTGGCGGCTCCACTGTCTCCAGTCAGGAGGCCTTCTCCCTGATCTCTACTTGTGTTTTTATGACACCTAATGTGTTTATCCAGACGTACTAGGAGGTGTTGGCAATCCAGCCAAGTCTCATTAATGACATAGTTGCATGAGCTCAGTTTCCCCTATAAAATGCTATCCATGAAGTTCCTACGAGGAGGGCTAACAACAATCCAGTTCTTTTATTTGCCATGATTTCTGGGACAATTTTTATCTATGTAATCAAAGGAGCATGGTGCATCAAAGCACAAGCTCACTGAGGTTTTGTTAGTTGTGGTTGTTACATTTTGCCACAGGGTCAGCTACGTTTAAATGGGCACCTCTAACTCTCTTCCATGTGGCAAGCTAGGGCTTGCTTCCTATTGGTACACACTGTGGTGTTAAAGATGCTGGTGTAGTTCATCACTGGCAGTTTAAGAGAGTTGCTATGGTCTGTGATAGCTGGAGGTCCACTATGGCAGAGTTAGCATTTCCATTTCATCAGGTAATCTGTGGTGGCTCCAGGTTGGGGGAGCCTAACAAAGGTGTGATACTTCCAAGCCTCCCACACATGTTTGTGGAAAAAGTAGATTGACAAGTTAGTGCCCCACCTTCCATCCATCCCAGGAACTTAGGTGTTCCCTGACTATTAGATAGTAGTCTGAGTTGGTGCAGCAACCCAGTCTTTCTGTCCATGTCCTGAGGTTACTATTTCGCCAGTCACCCACTGCCCTTGTTCTTTGGCCAGACCTTTCAACTTCAGTTGTCTAGTCCAGGAAGGGAGGTGACATCCTGTACAAACCTGACATGTCAGATAATGTCACCCACCTAACTGAAAAGATATCTCTGGTGCTACTAAGAAGAATCTAGAACGCTGGTATTCTTTTTTCTGTCCTTCACCTCTGTGAGGTCCTATAAAGGGGAGGCTCTCAGGGAGAGCATCTTCTCCAAATTAGACTTGGAGACACGCACCCTAAGAGGGAAAAAAATAAAAAGATAGTTAGGGACACTGAGATTGGAATTTGGCAGGCACAATTTAATCAAGTGACTGCCTGGTTCTCCTCCACTCTCACTAAGCTCAGTGTTTCTCAGCATGTGCTACATTGGGGTACAGTGGTTAGTGTACATTTTGCCCTAGACAGATGGTGGTACCTCCCCACACTGGTAGGTCATGTTGGTGTCCTTTCTTCAGTTATTTTGCCTCCATGGGTCTGTGTTTAACAGGGTGCATAGAAAGGTCTTTATTCTCCATAAGAGAGTGACCATTGTCATGTTACTTGGCCAGTGAAGTATGTTCTTTGGTCAAAGTAAAGTTCCAAGGGGTATCCAAGACATGACATAAATACCTCTCAAGGTTGCTATGGCAGTCTCAGCATCCACATGAGTGTCATATATTTGCCAATTCCAGGCAGAAAGCTGTTTCCACAGTCCTTATCTCCATACAGGCGAACCTTGAATAATCCAGTTACTTAGTTGCCATTCTCCTCACAAGATAACAAGGCTATTGGGAAGAGCTCATGAGTTGTTGAAAATGTAGCAAGATATGATGATGGGGTGGCCTGTGTGGCTATCATGAATGCATGCAGTTTGGCCCAGTCATCTCAGTAGAAAGATCACCACCCACTGGCTGGATTGCAGATGTAGCCTGGTGGACTCTATCTGCTTGTTGTTTCTCAGAGCTGCCAGTAAACCATGCTAAACTATCAGAGAACACGTCTCTGAGTCCTGGGCTCTACATAGAAACAGAAAGACTCAAAGCATCCATTATGGGTTGCCTAGTCCCTTCTTGTAAGCTGGTCACTAGTTCATGGAGCCTACTAATCTCTTGGAGTCTCTGCTGGACCCAATCTTGAATGTACTATTCTCATTTGATCACTGAGTTTGGTTTAGCCTGTCAAAGCATATTGGTGGGGTTTGTAAGCACTCAAGTGGGAATAGGCTGGTCATATCACAGAATTGTAAGTGGCTCTCTGGCTGTAGGATGCTCAGTCTCCATCAGTGCTCACCAGTAAAGAGTTTCCATTCAAAAGCATTTTATGTTTCTAAAATTGAAGAGGCTCATGAACTCTGATGGCAGTTTTCTATTGTTACAGATTACAATCAGCATATGTTAAGGTTGCAGCTACCTGTTATTTTATTGGGCTAGCAGGCTTTAAAAGTTTTAAAGGCATTTCCTGAGCCATGACTTGTTGAGTGGCTTTCAAAACCAAGGCAAAGTGCCCATTCAAACTTGGTAGCTCTGTTAGTCGCTTTGATTAAGGAAGCCAAAAACAACACCCAGGTGAGGTAAATACTGTCTCCAGTAATCAAAGAGGTCTACCAAACTGTTGGCCTTCATTTTTATTAGTACTGCCAAAGCCAACGACTTTTGCTTGACTATGTCTGGGATTTCTTTCTTTTTTTTTTTTTTTGATTAGCCACATAAATAGACTTGGCACTTAGGCCTGCAATATCCAGTGTTAGTCTCCATGATGCTGAGGTCATTTTAACCAGACATACAGGACTGTCACATTGTGGTAGAGTGGGTGGTAACATTTTTGTCTCTAGCAAGTACTGCATTAACAAAGCAATGTCCTTGTTTTATGTTTTGTATGCAGCACTGTTGTTAAATAAACCATTGGGGCTTGGATAGCTTTGGTGGCAGGCAGAGAGGATATGTCCCTTTGTTATGGCTCAAATTCTTAGCTACAAGAATCATCCCACCTCAGGAAGCAATGATGTTCTGTGTCACAAGCAGCAAAAAGGCAATGTCACCTATAATACACTTGGCAAAGGGAACCGCATCTGAAATAGCCCCACCCACAAGCAGATAAGCCCCATCAGCCACTGCATTCATCCTCAAACCTCACAATGTCATCAGTTTAAATTTTCCCTTCTTTGTCCTCTTTATCTTGACAGGAATACAGAGCCACTGCCCTCTGGTGGGAACCTGGAGACATTGGCCCCATTCCTAATGCTGTCATTCAGCCTGAGACATTTAGGTCTACAATGTCCTTTTATCAACCAAACTCCATAAGACTTTCCTGGACTTCTCCATATCTGTCCTTCAAATGATGAGTCTTCCTTTCTGTGAGCATGTGTCTCTCTTTTGAAGATGGCCTGCATTTTGCATGTCAGTTTGGTTGCCTCTTAGATGCCTCAGGGACCATCTGAGTACCTGTCTCCTGTTCCTTCTCAGGTACCTCAGAGTCTACCCAAACACCCTCTTCTTGAGCTCTGTGGCCTCGGGAATGAGCACTCACATAAGTGTCTCATAACCAGAGAACAGTGGGCCACCTTCTCCTGCTACCATAGACCTTCTCTTCACCTCAATCTATATAATCAGCTCATTCACATTCACTGGAAGGGATGACTTGTGTCTCATTTATTATTCTTCCTTCATGATAAAACACTCACTTGCATGTCTAGACCCTGCACTCCTAGGCTGAATTTTCACCCTGGCCTGGATACTGGGTGTATCACCCCTCTCACTTTGCAAAAAAGCCATGGTTCTGTCAGATCAGACCCTACTCACTGCACCCATTTTGTGACTCAGGTTCACTGTGCGCTGGTTTTCAGCCTGTTTGAATCAGGTGAGACAGAACACCTGTAAATGTAATAAGGTACCAGAAGCAGACTTATGACTTACAGATAGGCAGCAGGGACAATAGAAACCTAGGATTCATGGTGAGTCAGTCACTGAAGGCTCAGGAAAGTCATCTTGGGGAAAATGGAGTCTTGGACTGTATGTGCCTCACTTGTATTGCAGCTGGAAATCCTGAAAAGTAGTTCACCCTGAGTTTTATACTCTGAAGATCATATAAGTCACTGAAATATTGAGGTACATCCTATTTCTATGCGAGACTAGAACAGAGTCTGGTTTTTCCGGCCATCTCCTCCTTGACTTAAGTTGTTTCATTTCCAGCACATGCTTTATTTGTTATTGAGAACTACAAATAAGAAAGGGGAACAAAGTAAGTTGAGCCAAGGCCACCAGGAGAACTATCCAGCAATGAGTAAGAAAAAGTCTATTAGAAAAGGAAACACATTTGGATTTAAATAAAAAATTTTGAAGATAATTTAGATTTATGTTATATATATTATATATACTTATATATATTTATGTTATATATTATGCATTAGATCGCCACATAAAATATTTTTAGATAATGTAATTAATTAATGTTTAACTATTTCATATTTATTCAATGTGAATGCTTCAGGAAATATTTAGAAAACATCTCAAAAATTGCCTGATGAACAACTGAGAAAATAATTTAAACTTAGGGGTAACAGGGATTTTCCACAAAAGTTTAAAAGTTTGGGACACAGAATATTCACAGAGAGAATGATATAAAACTATTTATATCTTTTTCTAAATAAATGGTGTCTTTTTTATTATAAACACTGTGCCTGTTATATAATTATTAATTATATTATTGAGAAATTAAAATAAAAAACAAGCTATTTATTAAAATATAAAAACTAAGTGTAAAGCAAAGAAAACAAGCTATTATTTGACAATATAAAAATCTCAGAAAATGCCAAGAGTTACCCACAAACTAATAGAGAGTTTGTCAGATTCAATTTTAATGTAGAAATAGATGGGGGAACAAAGCTCTAAAATATGAACATAATTAAAACAAATCCTGATTCTCAAGAATGAAAATTAAACCACATTCAAGGGAAAAATGTCATCAATTATTTTTGGAACTACACTTAGTAAGAAAGATTTGAGTTAATAACACTGTTTTCTACCATGCATAGATATTCGAAAAGAATGACATACATACCTGTGTTGTGGTTGATTGTACTCATGCTGAAGGAATATAAAAGTCTGGATGCAGACAGTGACACGATATTCATTCTGAGAAAACTCATCTTCATCAACCAGTGAAATCCACACCCTCTTAAACAATGAACTACTATGGCAGCCACTATGGTGGCCTTGGCTATGGTCTTGGTGGCTTCGGTGGGCTGGGCTTTGGCTATGGTTCCAGCTATGGCCTCAGAGGCTATGGTGATTATGACTGTGGCTACTTCCTTCCTTCTTTCTATGGAAGGTATTGGTCTTCTGGATTCTACTGAAAAAAAGAAATGGCCATCACTTCTGAATCCTAATGTTTTTCTGATTTTCATTTTCTAATTAGTTAATTTTTCAAAGAAGATACTACCATGTATTGGCATTATTTATGTCAGTAGGGATTCATGCCTCTGGGTCAAGGATCCAGTTAGTCAAGTTGAGTGTAGTCTGCTTTTCTTGATTATGATATGTTGGTTTATCACTTTTCCCTTCTGTGATACATCTAGATTTATTTTCCAATAAACTTTTTATGTGAATATACAATATCTGCTTTCATTTATTTTCATCAGTTACAGTGCATTAGATTTTTATGTTTATAAAATTTAAAAGTAATACTTTCATTAGAATTATTTTTCTCATGGAATTATTTTCAGTGCATTTATACACTCTTAGAAATGATATTTTGTAAGTACTTAACTAGTTTAGATTATCTGTCTTGCTAAGTTGATGCCTTTTTGTATGATATCCCACAGAGCTAAATAAATTTAGACTTCTCAATACTTATAAAAATAATACCCTTCACAATATTGTAAGGAACATATCCTCTTGTGCTCCCTTGTCTCCCTCAATTGTTAACACTATAAATGAGGAAGAGCCTGTATGAACTAGTGGTCTCTCAAAATTTAGGTACTTTTCAAAACCCAAACGTGTGATTATATTTGGAAGTATGGATTTTGCAGATTTAATTAGTTAAGATGAAAGCATACTGAAGTAAGAAGGGCCCTTCATTCAACGTGATTGGTGTTCTTATAAGAGGAGAAGAGACGAAGAGATAGATATGCAAAGAAGGAAGAAATATGAAAACACACAAGGAGAAAACCATGTGATAACACGGGCAGAGATCAGTGTGTGTCTGCAAGTAAGGGAGTCTTAGTTTCTGTCAACTCCAGAAACAAAAAAAGAAAGAAAGAAAAGAAAGAAAGAAAGAAAGAAAGAAGGAAAGAAAGAAAGAAAGAAAGAAAGAAAGAAAGAAAAAGAAAAGATGTTTCTCTTAGAGCCTTCAGAGAGAACCTGATCCTTTTGAAACCTTTATTAGAATTGTTGTTTGAAACAAAAGTCTTAAATTTCTGTTATTTTAAGCTACCTGCTTTGTGGTACTTTGTTACAGAAGTCCTAGAAAACTAACTAATAGCCCTAGATTTTTCTGTTTTGTTCAACGCCAAATAACTTTTCTGAGATTCAATCCTTTTAACTTTCTCCTTACTTAAACACTTAGAAGTTGGTTGTGAATTAATATTTTTATGCCTTCTTCCAATTTTGATTGAGTACTGGTGTTTGTTTTTATACTTTGCCTAGAAATCTATTCCAGAGAAGGCCATTGGCTCTTGCCTAAACCCTTACTTAGCTCAGATATCTAGTCTGTGTTGTTGAGTCCTACATAAAGATGACCCTTCTTACCTCTCAACAAAATGTGTGGATTTCATGCACTATTATGATTCTCAATTCTCAAAGATACTTTCAATAATATGTTCTGGAGGAAAAGATTGTCATTGCTCCCTCCTTTGATGGTATAATAAAAGTAAAAAATCTTTTAGAAAGAGAGGAAACACATTGACTCCAACTAAAACTTAGGCTTTCAACCAATTTTTCAACAAGTATTTATTCAGCATCAAATAAATCCAACAAAGAACTTTAACTGAGGGAGCTGATATTTTCATTCATAAAAAAGATAAAAAGGTATGCGTTTTAAAATGACTCCCTATTTTTTTAGGTAACGTGATACATATATAACTTGCTGGAAAATAACAAGTTTGGGAGAAAGATAGTGTTTGTATAATGGAAATACGATTGTCCTTGTGGGGATAATGTTTGAAGATGAGTATTGTACATATGGTGGTTCCTTATACTATATAGCCTGTTTTTGTCTATATTCTAAAATTTCCATATGTCAGCTAATAAAATATGACTGTAATTCAATCTATGCATGAAATGAAAATAAGCCCTGTGGAGAATTAAGAAATCAATCAAATAGACATAAATTTAAAGACAGAAGATTGTATATTATGAAGACTCAGAAAAACAGCTTTGAACTATTTGAGGAAAGTCAGATAATGAAGAGGACAGCATTGTTTCCTTGTTGGGATGGAAAAGAGAATGTAGAACTCATAGAACAATGGAAAAATTGATGTTAGAAGAACAATATTGAATTTGCAGGATGAATATAGCTTATAGGGAACTGTGCATCAAAGGAAAAGGTATGTTTTTCTTATGGTTATTTGGTTGAGAAAAGGAAGTAGCAAAAACAAGATTAAACACGTTTATAAGAAAATATGGTTGATATTCATATAGATGATTGTTTTTGTAATGTTGACACACAGTAACAGGGTAGCAAGTTACATTGTGTCCCTGAATTTGGTAGATTTAGTAGAGACAGATATTAAGAGTACACATTTCATGAAATTGAGCAGAGAGACCAAGTAAATGGTGAGGAAAATAAACTCAAGAAGAGTACAAAATTTAAGACTCAGTCACTTTGGAAAAGTTCAGTGTCACTGATAATAAAAAGGTAGCTAGTAGTATGATTGATGGAATGCAAATAAATCTGATTTTAAGAATTTCTGTTTTATGCCAATGGCACAGCTGGGGTGGGATAGTACAAATGGGTCTGTTCTGGATGCAGGCAGTAAAGAAGTATATTACTTATTGATATTTTTTTTTAGAAGAAACACTGATGAAAAGTTGATCTGCTTTTAATTAGTAATATATACTGGTGATTCAAAAACTACCTAGAATTAAATGTTCTCTCTATCCCCTTTTCAAAATATAATTTTTCAAACTTTTAAACAATTGCTATTATTAACATAGATATTTAATATTATATATGCAAACATTGCATGTATGCTTTATTTATCTTTTAATAAACTTTGTATTGCACATAAAAATTAATTGGGAGAACTCCCAGACGTACAGTTTGTCTCAACCCAGGCAGATTTAGCTATACATATCATTTGAAAGTAAGTTTATAATAGCTTGGAATTATTTGAACCCAGCCAGAATTTCTAGCTCCAAGTCTTGCAATATCTATACACACCTGTTTTTAAGCAGATATGTAGTGGTATCTTTCTGGTTTTAATTTATACTTCCCTAATGATTACTGGTGTTGAGCACATTTTCCTATGTATATGTGTTAGTCATCTTTAACCTTCCTTGGTAAAGTGTCTGTTTAGAAATTTTACTTAAAAAAAATGGATCGTGTGCTCTCTTACTGTTGAGTGCTGAGAATTATTGATGTAGTTTGTATATAAGCAATTTGTCAGAAATGTAATGTGCAAATATTTTCTACTAGTCTGTTTTTAAAAAATATTCTAAATGCCTGTCATATAGCAAACATTTGAATTATGATAAAAACCAACTTATCGATATTTTAAAATAATAGATTCTGCCTTTTGTCATCTCAAAAATGTTTTTAAGTAACGTATGATCACAAAATTTTTCTCATATTTTTTCTTTTAAAATTTTATAAAATTTTACATTTAGACCTATTAATCCATTCTGATTTTTTTGTATACATAAATTGAAAACCGTGAAGAATGGGTAAAAGTATAGCTACTTTTTAAATAAGATCTTCTGTGGATATAATGTATAATTTATTTTGTGCAAAGTTTAAGGCATAGATTGTGAGGTTGTTTTTTTTTTTTAAGAAACTATTTGTTTTGATTTATTTGTACATGTTGCCCAATTGTACCAGCACAATTTATTGAAAAGACTATTCTGTCTCTATTAAATTTCTTTAGCATCTTTGCATAAGCCAAATGACAATATTTATTTGGATCTATTTCTTGACTTGCTATGCTTTTCTACTTATATATGTCTATCTTTGCAATAATGTCTTATTGCCTTAAATAAGAAAACTTTACAATTAATAACAAAATAAGACAGTTTTAGTCCTCTAAGTTTCCATTTATTTGTTAAAATAATTTTGGCTATTTTAGTCCTTTGTCTTCATTTTCAGAGTCAGTTTATCCACACTTACTAAAATTCTGAGATTTTAAGTAAGGTTTTATTGCATGACTAAAACATACTGGGGATAATTCACAACTTAGCTTCATTCTATTTAATCCTAAACATAGCATATCTGTGTAATTAGAGTTTTTTGGTTTCTTTCATTAGAGTGTTTCAGTTTTTAGCTATGAATCATGCAGATATTTTATTAGATTTTTATCTAAACACTACAATTTTGGTGTTATTGTAAATAGTACTTTTTTAAAAATTCAAATTTCAATGGTATTTATTATAGTGATACTATGACTGACAACCTTCCAAAAGTCACTATTCACTTATTAATTTTGGGACCTTCTCTGTGGTGTTTTTTTGTTTTTCCTTAACATAGACAATCACATAGCTGGGAAATAAAGATAATAATTTTATTTTCCTTTTTCCATTCTAAATGACTTTAATTCTTTTTCTTAAGTGCGGTGTCTAGTATTTTCATTATAATGCTGAATGTGAGTGGTGAGAGGACAGTCTTGCCCCATTTCCGATATTAAGAGAAAAACACAATGTTGTTCAACATTTAGTATAAAATTAGCTGTAGAATTTTTATTTTCTTTAATGGATATATAAATTCCCTTCATTTTCTCATTAGCTTTTAAATCTTTTTTAAATTTTTAAAATTTTTTTGTTTTAATGATGTGGAGTACAATTCAGGAATAGGTATACAAATGGTCATGATACAGGTAGAGTTTGGACCTCCCTTTGGTCTCACTTTGCCTGGTTTGAGATCAGGTACCCTTTTTGATGGGGTACCCTTTTTGATGGGGTACCCTTTTTGATGTGGTCCCCCATCCCTCCTCTGGCAGTGTCCCACTACTGCCAATCCCTTTCTTATAGTATTATGGTTAATGTTCAGGGTCCGCTTATGAGTGAGAACATGTGCTACACAGTTCATTGATTCTGTGAAAGATCACTGAGTATTGTAGTCTCTAAATCCACCCAAGTTGCTGTGACTTTGACTTGAATTTCTCTGATGATGAGTAAGGCTGAGCACTTTTTCATGTATCTGTTAGCTGCCCATATATCTTCTTTTGAGAAGTGTCTATTCATGTCTTTTGTCCACTTTCTAGACCAGCTCTACAGGAGGCATTTGATGACAATTTTTAATATGCATAGATGATGAATTTTGTCAAATGTTTTTCCTAATCAAGATAATTATTTTTTAGTTTTAAAATCTGTTAATATCATAAATTATATTGATTGATTCATGTTAAACCTCAGGTAAACATGATGTGGTCAAGAAGTATAATTCTTTTAACATATTGCTAGGTTTTATTGTCAATATTTTGTTGAGGGTTGTTGAGTTTATGCCTATGAAAGGCACTGAATTTTTTTTTTTAGTTTTAATATATTTGCTTTTAGTTTTAAAGTAATGATTGGCTTCAATAAATGACTTAGAAGGTATTCCTTCCTGTTTTCCTTTCTGGAACCCGTTGTATAAGTTTGGTAACATTTACTTCTTGTTTAGTAGAATGCACTGTCTGGGTCTGGAGTTACTTTCTTTCCTTATTTTTTTTTTTTAAGGTCTATAATCATGAAATCCAATTTATTTAATATATATAGAAATTTTAGGTTATCTATTTAGTCTTTAGTGGCTCTTGATAGCTTTCTCTTCTAAGAAGTTGGTCCATTTTATTTATGTTGTCACAGTAATGAACATGGAGCTATTTGTAGTTATATGAGTTATTCTTTAAATTTTGTACGGTTTTTAGTGATGGCCCTTTCTTAATCTCGAGTACTTGTTTAATATCTTTTTTCTCCCTTGATATAACTGGATATAGTTTGATCAGTTATATTGATATTCCCAAAGAATCAGGTTTTCTTTTTTTTTTTTTTAACTGAAATTCTGGTTTTATTTTACTTCTGCTCCATTTTTTATTATTTATTTCTCCTGCTTACCAAAAAGTTAAAATGCAGAGTTGAGACATTTGTGTTTTAATATAAAAGTGTTTATTAATCTATATTTTCTTCTAAGCACTTCTTTAGCTTCATCTTAAACATTTTAGTTTATTATATTTTATTTAATTGAAAACATTTTAATTTTCTTTTATTCTTCTTACATGATTTATTTTTTATCTAGATATGTGTTAAAATATTCAAATATTGGTGCATTTTTCAGATATCATTCTATAATTGATTTTTAATTTAATTTCATTATGGTTTGAGAGTGTGATTGTATAAATTATACTATTTTAAAGTTGTTAAGCTGTTTTATGGTTTAGAATATAGTCTATCTTATTAAAGGCCCTTATGCATTTGAAAATAATATGAGTTTCACTGTTTTTTGATGTAGTATTCTATAAGTGCCAATTAGGTAAAGTTAGATTTTAGTGTTGCAAATATATTTTCTATATTTACTAATTTTTCTGCAATTACTGAGAGTTGATTGTTAAAGTCTGAAATTAAAATAGTAAATTTTATTTCTCTTCATTTCTACAAATTTATTAAAATTGAAATTCTCTTGTTAGGTGGTTGCTATAGTTAAGTTTTCTTGGAGTAAAAATTAATCACTTTTTATTTTCTGTCTAATACTACTATATATTTTTATAATAGCCTACGAACTTGTTTATTTTTCCTGATATTAAAATAGCAATTTCAGAATTGACTTAGCTGTTATTTTTTTCCTGCCTCTTACTTTTTATTAAGGTATATCGATATTTAAGGGGAATTTCTTATTGCCAACATATAGTTGTAGTTTGTTTTTTTTAACATCTAAAAGAATGTCTTTCTTCTGTTAAGTGTATTTAGAATGTTCACATTTAATGTTATTGATATACTTAGATTAAATTTTATCTTGCTAACTATTTTCTCTTTGTTCCATCTGTTTTTAGTCATCCCTGTCTTCATCATCACTATTTTTATGCCTTCTTTTGGGCTAATTGTAAATTTTGCATAATTCCATTTTATCTTACTCTTGGATCATTATTTATATTCTTTTAAAAACTTCATTATTTTTTCCAATATAGTGCACAGATAATTCAAAAGTATACCTATAATTTCTTCCTGTCATCACTTGTGCAATTTTTTTCAAACATTTTACCTTTATGTAAGGTAAAAACACTCAATATGGAGATATTATTGCTATAGAAAGTCAGTTATCTTTAGAGAACATAAGGAAAATTAAATATGACCTTACCTTAATGTATTTTATCTTTTGCACTAAGACTCTTTTTCTTTGTATACATTCTATTTTTTGTCTTATATTTGTGATGATCTGCAGGAGGAGGTAGCAGGATTAATTAGGTCTATGTTCCTGTCAGAATTTTTAAAAACTGAAACAGAATTCCTGGTGGAACTATATGCCTGCCTGTCATCTTAAACCAAGGTGAGCAGGCAATAGAGACACATGCCTTATACCAAATCCTTAATAATTAAAAAAAAAAAAAAAAGATAGTCCGCTACTTTACTTCCACTTTGCAAATTCCATGCTAAACAGTGGTTCATAATAACAAGGACCTACTCAGGGAAGTGTAAACTTGGAAATTCAGCTGTATCTTGGAGAAGTTGACAATGAATGTGTCTACTTGAGAATGAATTTTGTATGAGGAATTATTTGGAATACTATGGGAAATGTAGGGAAAGACTTAATACCTCCTATAGAATCGTGCCTCTTCTAATAATACTCATCTAAAGAAAAATCAGACAAGGTAGCTACAGAATAAAAATATTTATTTTTCTAAATATATTCTGCCTATGGATTTTTGTTGTTGTTGTTGAGAAAGCAATTTATTAAGAGGACAGAAAAACTCCCACAGTGGGAGGGGACCTGAGGGGTTTGCCTGGATTTTAATTATTTTTTTCTCATTCACAATTATCTGATAATTGGTATGCCAGTCTATTAAATGTTAAAGCTAAATGGAACAGATATTGTAAATAGATGGTAACTCTGTATAAGGAGAAGGAAAGACAACATCATCTGAAAATGACAAAAATCTAGGCAATGACAAAATGACGTCAGGTAACCTTATAGTCACATTTTAAATATAGAAATAGTTGTAAATATCAAACTTAAATATGTAAAGATAATTATTGAACATAAAAGCAAATCCTATAACATTAGAATGGAAAACATATTTTTAAATACTTTCATGCATCTTTGGAACTACCCTTAATAAGAAAGGCGTGACTTAACAGTACTGTTTTTCAGCAAAGATGGATTTTCAAAGAGAATGAAGTTCATGTGTTGTGGTTTACCACACCCTTAACTCAGGAGTATAAAAGTCCAGGTGCAGATGGTAATATTCATTCTCAAGAAACTCGCCTTCAACATCAAACCAAACCTCCAGTCCCAGATACAATGAGCTACTACTACGGCAACTACTATGGTGGCCTCGGCTATGGGCTTGGTGGTTTTGGAAGCCTGGGCTATGGTTATGGCTCCAGTTATGGGCTCAAAGGCTACTGCGGTTATGGCTGTGGCTACTTCCATCCCTCTTTGTACGGAAGATACTGGTCTTCTGGATTCTTCTGAAAAAATTGATTAGTATTTTGTGACTCAGAATGTTTGTCTAATTTTCTATATCTAATACTTTAATTTTATTTTTCAAAGAAGATGTCACCATGTATTTGGATCACTTTGAATCAGTAGAAATTCATGTGTCTGATCAGGAATTTGATCACTTTGACTAGATACAGTCAACATCTCTGGAAAATGACTATGCTTAATATTTTTTCCATCATAGAAAATGTATAAAGTTTATTTATACTTTTGAATAAACTTTCCTAATGAACGTTAAATATCAAGTTTAATATCTTGTAACTGTTTTAAAGTACTGGGTTTTTTGTTGATGTTTTCCAAAATTTTAGTAGTATTTTTGCCTTGAAAAATATTTTCCCATACTGTACATTTACTTCATATTAATGTTTACTTAACAATGATACTCATGGTATCTCAAATGTAATTTGTTCAGATGATTTTTGTTTTAAATTGATGTCTCATTTTTATATGGCATTCTACAGAGACAAATCTATTCAGACATTTCTAATGCTTATGAAAATCACGTCCTCCATCCACAATATTTAAGGCTTGATGGAGCATCCATTCCCTCTTTAGTATAATGAAGTTAGTGAGACTTCCAGCACTATAGGAGAAATGCTTTCTTGGTGCTACACTAACATGATAGATATTACTATTTTTCTGAGCTCAGCAAAAAAGCAATGTCTTAACTTGTACTTTATTATTCTGGGTATTTTAGTGGCAGTTTTCATTTTATATAATTCAAATGTGGGAAAACTTCTTGGTTAACACCCTTTGTATGCTCTGTAAAAAAAAGAGTCTATAATTTATATTAGTATACAAACATTTTTGAGACTAAACTTTTTAACTTTACACTCACTTAAAACTCAGAAATGAGCCGGGCTCGGTGGCTTAGCCTGTAATCCCGCATTTTGGGAGGCTGAGGTGAATGGATTGCCTGAGCTCGAGGGTTCGAGACCCACCTGGGCAACTTGGTGAGACCTCATCTCTACAATAAATCAAAAAATTAGCCGGGTGTGGTAGCGTCCGCCTGTAGTTCCAGCTACTTGGAAGACTGAGGCGGAAGGATCTCCGGAGCCCAGCAGGTCGAGGCTGCGGGTGGCCGGGTGCGGCAACTGCACTCCAGTCTGGGTGACAGAGTGAGAATCCAACTCAAAAAAATAAAACAAAAACAAAAACAAAAACAAAAAAACTCAGAAATGGACTCTAAATTAGTGCTTCCCTTTAAGGATTTTTTTTGTTCTTAATTCATACATTAATCAAAACTTGACTCCGGAAATGAGTCATTGCTTTTGCCTGAGTCTTGGTTTTCTAGGGTACTAACTTTCACCTTTGAGTCTCACATTAGAATGTTCCCTGACATCACTCACAATAAACTGGGTGAACCCTATGGGTCTTAGTGAATCTGAAATGATTCTCATAGGTACTTTCCACATTGTGCTTATGATAAAAATATTTTTGGGTTGAAGTATGTTCTCTATCTTTTTGATGCTCTTGTGAAATTAGAAATAATTACAGAGCTGAATCACACTTATTCCAATGAGAAATTTAGCTTTTTAGACAATCTTAAAATAAAAGCTAACAGGTCATCTTACTTGAGAAAACTGTGCTTTTTAAGGTTGCCTATTATTTACAAATTCATATGACAATATTTAAAAATAAAACTATATGATTCCTGAGATTTTTAAAAAATACAAATGTTAACAAAGAAGGGGTCAGGGGTGTAAAAGAAATATGATTGGCCACAAGGCAGTAATTTTAAAACAAGAAATTATTATGAGTGTGTATATATAAAATGATTTCCTTTACTATACCATCTATTTTTGTACATACTTAAATGCTTCTGCAAGAAAACTGGAAGAGAACACATAGCGGATCAACTAAATGTTCTATTGTATGGAAAATGTATAGCATTAAACTTAAAAAACAGAGAGATTAATTAATCACAATTAATTTACAACTGAGAAGATTAAACTTCATTTTCAATTTAAAAGTTCATCTAAACTAGTTCAATAAAGGAATATTAGATAAAGAGAATAGTGTGGTATTGTCATGGGCATGAAGAAGACAACATAGTATCTAAAAAATTGAGAAATTTTTGTTTAAAAAAGTATTGAATTATCAAAAATAATGCAGTTTGGAGCAAGGGAGCTTTAACTGACTGGTAAAGGAATTTGTTTCCTTTATATTTGATAAATTTTGAAAAATAAATATCAAAACTATTCCCTGAATTTAGTAAATCACATAAGTATCTAGACTTATGCCTCCACCCAAAAATAAAGTCTTCAGTTATATGGTCCCAGTTGGAATGTGTGTGTGTATGTTTGTGTGTTTCAAATTAAAAAGAATAAAACAACAGCACAAAACAACCTAGTGTCACTGCTTTTGGGAAGGACAAATTTTAGCTAAAACAAAATAATAAGTTTTGTTATCTCATTTAATAAAAATTAGAATTTATTATCTTAATTGTTTGTTTAAAGCCAACACACAAATCAAAAACTAAGATAATCCACCAGTGTTATGATTTAATAGATGCATAATTTTTACTTTTTACATATGTTTTATTTGTGCTAATTTTCACTTATTAGCTAATAGACAAAAATACATACGTACACTTGAGGTGACTTCAAAAAGTTCATGGAAAATTGACTTAAATGGAATAAAAATACAAAAATAAAAAATATGAACTTTATTACTGAACATAGCTTCATCAAGTTTGACACATTTTTGTAAGTGATAATACCATTCATTTCATCCCTAAAGAACTGAGGAATTTATCTATGGTAATGCAGTCTTTTTTGCATTATTGACTGAAAAAAAGGGTGTCTATAACAGATTCGCTTAAAATTAGGAAACAAAAGGACATCATAAGGAGCAAAGTCATAACTGTAGGGTGGATGGATGCCTAATAATTTTCTACGGAAACTTTTACAAAGTTGCCCTTGTTTGATAAGAGGAATAAGCAGAAACATTGTCAGAGTGGAGAAGGACCTTTAATAAAGCTTTCCTGGGACTTTTACTGCCAAAGCTTTGCTTTTTCTCAAAATACTCTCATAATAAGCAGATATTTTTCTTTCGCTCTCCAGAAAGTCAATGAGAAAAATGCTTTGAACATTTCACAAGATTGTTGCCATAAACTTTGCTCTTGGCTGGTCCACCTCTTGGTATCCATTGTGCTTTTTCTTCAGGATCATACCAGCAAAGTCATATTTCATCTTCTGTCACAATGTTTTTTTGTTTTTTTTGAGTTGGAGTCTCACTCTGTCACCCAGACTGGAGTGCAGTGGCCGCTCCTGGCCACCGCAGCCTCGACCCGCTGGGCTCCGGCGATCCTTCCACTCAGCCTTCAAGTAGCTGGAACTACAGGCGTGCGCTACCATGCCCGGCTAATTTTTTTTTATTTATTGTAGAGATGAGGTCTCACCAAGTTGCCCAGACGGGACTCGAACCCGCGGACTCAGGCAATCCACTCACCTCGGCCTCCCAAAGTGCTGGGATTACAGGCTGAGCCACCTAGCCCGGCCTGTTACAATGTTTTTTTTTTTTTTTTTTTTGAGTTGGAGTCTCACTCTGTCGCCCAGACTGGAGTGCAGTGGCCGCTCCCGGCCACTGCAGCCTCCATCTGCTGGGCTCCGGCGATCCTTCCGCCTCAGCCTTCTAGGGAGCAGGAATTACAGGCATGCGCTACCACGCCAGGCTGATTTTTTGATTTATTGTAGAGATGAGGTCTTGCCAAGTTGCCCAGGCAGGTCTCGAACCCGCGGGCTCAGGCAATCCACTCACCTCAGCCTCCCAAAGCACGGGATTACAGGCTGAGCCACGGAGCCCAGCTGTTACAATGTTTTTTAAGAAATGTTTTAAGATCTTAATCTCCAGCAACTGTTATTTTTTGAGTTATTGATAATTGCCATTCTGACTGGAGTTAGGTGGTATCTCAGAGCGGTTTTGATTTGCATCTCCCTGATGATTAGTGAGGTTGAACATTTCTTCATGTGTCTGTTGGCTGCTCGGATGTCTTCCTTTGAGAAGTGTCTGTTCATATC
>CAUYQG010002323.1:0-14371 GCA_963574415.1 Tarsius wallacei
TCATTTAGCTAAAACATTCTAGAACATCTACATTCAATTTCAGGTGATTCCCGGATCCCTTGAATTAGGTTTGTGGATAAAATACAGATGTCCAGTTAAATTTTTTTTTTAAATTGAGTTGGCTGGAAAGCTGTGGTACACTCACAGCCACCCTAGCGTCGACCTGCTGGGTTCCGGTGATCCTTCCCCCTCAGCCTTCCAAGTAGCCAGAACTACAGGCGCATGCTATCGTGCTTGGCTAATTTTTGATTTAGTGTGGAGATGAGGTCTTGTCAAGTTGCCCGGGCTGGTCTCGAACCCATGGGCTCAGGCAATTCACTCGCCTCGGCCTCCCAAAGTGCTGGGATTACAGGCTAAGTCACAGAGCCTAGCCTGGTTAAATTTGAATTTCAGATGAGCGACAAATAAGTTTTTAGTATAAATGCATCCCCTGCAATATTTGCTTGGATAATTAAGCATTTTTGTGGGAAAGGGATCATGTTTCAAAAGAGTAGATGTTTAAGAACTGATTCAAGATTTGCTGAATGAATTGTTGCACCTGAGAGAATTGGAAGGAATCCATGAAACTATATTTATATTTAAAACTATCTGTTGGTTATCTGAAATTAGAATGTAATTGGGCATTTGTAATTTCTTACTTGCTACATCTGGCAACCCTATCTTGAGGCCAACCATATCTTTCCTAGGTTCATGGATAATGCGTAAGAATTGATATAGTCTGAGAAGGACTAAGTGTGTTTCCTTCTCTTTTTTTGTCAAATTATTTAACCACAACACTAAAATACTAAGAAAGAACTCCTTCCTTTAGCTCTAAATATGAGGCGATTACTATTGTCTTTAGGATTACACTCTTAGAGTGACTATGAGATTGATAATGTCACCAACAATTATGGCCAGTAATTTCCTTGTTAAATTCCTAGAACAGAAAGATGCTTCATCAAGTTCTCAAAATCATAGACTTAGAAAATTAAATTACTTAAATAGCAGATGTTCAGGCTAAGGAAGGAAAAAAAATGGAAACAATTACTCCTACTATTCAACAATCCCTTGACGCTACGGATTATAACTCTGGGAGAAAACGGAAACTTTCATTTCTATCTATTAAATTCTATCACAGCCACCACTTAGTCTTTGTTTTTCCACTGTTTGTAATTCCATAAACAAGCTAACCTTCCTACCAAGTTCTTTTAGCGATGTTCTTTTTTCGTAAATTTTATTTGGATAAAGGCACATGGTAAAAAGTTCAAACAGTGCAAATGGTTAACTGTGAAAAGTAAATCTCCCATCGTGACCCCTAGTTCCTGGACCGCAGGGTCTTCACTTGGCTTAAGGACCGCAGTCTAAGGATTTCTGGAGTAACCTGAATTCCTTGACCGCATACTTTTCGGCGTACGGGTGAGTACGTTAGTGGGGAGGAGATCCCAACTTTTTACCTGAGCCTCGAAAGGGTCCGTGTTCAAGAACTCCTCATGCCAAGACTTGCTGAAGGAACCGATGCGTCCGAATGACTCGGAACGGGGGACAAAATTATGTAATAAACTGCCCCTGGGTAAAAAGTCTACCCTCCGCTAGCCCACCCCTGGGTCCCCCAGAAAGTGCGCTCCCTGTGGGAGGCATCAGGCGCTTCCCAAGTTTTTAGCCTGCCGCATTCCCTCCCTCCAGCGCGACGGCGTGCGCTGACGTCATGACGCCACACACGCAGTCCCGCCCCTGCGGAGATCGGCGCTGGGACGAAACCCGGGTTCCTCTCAAACCCGGAATGTGAGGCTTCGGCCTGGCAGTCTGCTGCTCCCTGTCTCATCTTCACTCGGGCCTACGTCTGCTGTCGCTGTCCCCAGCTCGTCCCCGGGGCAGCCGGGGCGGCAGTGCCCTTCTACTGTGTGCCCGCGTGGCTGCCGCCGCCCCTCCGAATCCTCCGGGGCCGCAGAGGAGTTCGCTACGGAGGGAGGCGGGGGCCTTCGGGAGGAGGAGGCGGAGGAGGCGGAGGAGGAGGGAAGGAAGATGGCGGCCGTGGAACTAGAGTGGATCCCAGAGACTCTCTATAACACCGCCATCTCCGCCGTCGTGGACAACTACATCCGCTCCCGCCGAGACATCCGCTCCTTGCCCGAGAATATCCAGTTCGATGTTTACTACAAGGTATGGACCCTGGGCCTGCTGTCTGATCTCCCCGCTGTCCTCTCGCAACCCCTGGGGCCGCACCCCCTTCCACGTCTGCGAACCCCCGCTGTTAAACCCTCACCCCTTCCGAGCAAGATCGCCTTCCGAGATGTCTGGTGCATGTCCTCCTTGCTAGTATAGAAACGCCCTTGCTCCACATCCCCTGGGCCTTGATATATACTCCTGATGAGTCTTGCCTCCTTTTGGTGTTCCCTTCTACATGGTGGCCCCCTCTTGGTTAGTAGGCCTTTTGCGTGGACTTCCTCGGTTGCGCCCCTGTCCCACCCAGTCCTTTCCTTCTTGCCTAAACCTGCAGGATATTTTCCACTCTCTCCTCCCAATTAAGTGTCAGCATCAACTGGACTTTTTTTCTGTTCCTCCCCCACCCCTTTCTACTTTCTCATCTCGCTGCTTTCCTTCTCCTAGTGTTTTTTTTTTTTTTTCCTGCTTCACGTTCCTTCGTTCCTCCTTTCTTTTCCAGTCGGGAGTAAGAATTATTGGAAATAGCCCGTGTGCTTTATTTGCATATTATTTAAAGCTTTTTTTGGTTTGTTTGTTTATACTTGAGGTTGAATTGGGGACTTTATTAATGTGGGGGTGTTGGTCAACTGTTTGGAAAGGGGAGAAATCGTTCCTGAAAGAAATTATGTTCATGTATTTGAAAGTTGCAATTTTGCAACATTCCTAAAGCGCTCCCCCTCAAAAATCTGAACAAAACGTCTCCATAGTCACTCTCCAAGGAATTTCAAGGGTAAGTGTCTTCAAACGTGGACTATTTTTGCAGTGTTTTGAGAGGGAGGAGAGCTTTATGGACTCGGAGTCTGCCTTCCTCTCCCCCACATTTGAATGTGAACACTGGATTTATTATTTAGTCCTTCTTGCCCTGAATCCACATATAACTCCTACTTTCCAGTGGCCACCCATGCAAAATATGGCTAGAAGTAGAGTATAATTAATTTTTTGATCTTAAATATTTCCTCTTGATTTGTATGTTGGCTGGAACAGTGTAAACTGATATTTGACAGATGTGTATGTTCTTATATGTGGATGGTGTTTTTTGTTTTGTTTTGTTTTCAGCCTTTATTCTATGGATGGTGTTTTATGGCAGTTGGTAAGATTGCCTGCTTTATTCATCCGCAGAATATTTTTTTCAAAATTAGTAGCTGATTGGGCTGCATTCGACTAAATTCAACTCTTTGTACCAATTCTAACAGTAGGCTTTTTCCCCCCCTAAATATTTGGAGACGATTCATTTAGGTCATGCATATCATTATTATCTTTGGATTTAGAGGCAAACCTCCCTTCATTCCTAATCCCTTTGATACACTGATTTGCTTTTGTGTATATCTAAGGAGATTTTGTACATTTAAGATACATTCCTCCCAGGAGACAAATGAGATTTGTCTTTCTCAGCCTGGGAAACTGCTGGCTTTGTGTATACTATATCTGTCCATTTTATTAAATCATATAAATATACATATCTCATGTGTACATAACAACTTGTACACCTCTTTCAGGAAGTTATTGAGAATTTAATCAAAGTATATTTTTACTTGTGGAATACTCTCAGAATACTTGGATATCTTCTAGTAGTTCTCACTTCTAATTGAAGCTTTTCATTTGAAGATTATTAGTGAGTATGAACAGATGGTGCTTTTGTCGCTTTTTTGTTTCACATGGTTCACACAGTTTTAACATTGCTTCTTTTTGGTAGACTTTTACTTCTTAATAGTTGTATGCTTATTGGGAGTATGGCATTGTGGAAACGTGAAGGAAGGTATTTAACATGTGACTGGAACTGTGTTAAGTGCTTTTACATATATTACATATGTTATCCTGTTTAAATCTCACAGTTAAACTGTGAAGTATAGTACAATATAACTCTGCTTTATAGCTGAAAAAGTTAAGTAATTTAGTTAAGGTCTCAAACCTAGTATATATTTCCTGAGTTCCTTGCTTTTTTGCTTAGTAAGATTTGTATGTTAGGAGAGTAGATCATTTTAATGAAATATATTGCAGAACTAGTTTTTTATTAGGTAGAAGGAGAGTGGAGTCTGTTCTAGTCTTTAATATAATGGAGATATAAAAAAGAAAAGGAATTTTCTTCCTTTAAAAAATTAAAAAAAAAAAAATAAAGACACGTTCACTATGTTGCCTAGGCTGGTCTCCATCTCCTGGGCTCAAGTGATCATCTTGCCTCAGCTTCCCCACTAGCTGGAACTACAGGCATGTACCACCATTCCCATGTTTCTTCCTTTTAAACAGTATGTTAGCATATAAATATAAGAAAGCTTTTAAAGCAATTTAAGTACACAGATGAATACAAGACACTCATCTTCTGCCTGGCTTGTAAAATTTTAGAAGAATTTCTGTTTATGATTTCCAGTATTCACCAGTTTGGAGCCAAAGAGAAACTCATAATCAGATCCCTCCTGCAGTCTCAATTTCCACCAATAGGCATAATTATAGACAGAATTGTAGTATGTGTGGAATCTTAAATTTCTCCATCCTTCTTAATTGATGTAGTCCAGTGTGACTGTGTTACATTTTGTAATAGCTTCGGATGACAGCACAATCATAAAGCATTAGGATAAGGGGTTATGGAAATAATAGGAGGTGAAGAAGTAGGAATGTTGACTGCTCAATAAGAAGGGAAGGGAGGAGGGGTCGATAAGTAGAAAGAATAAAATATGAAGTGTGTTTTTTTTTTCAAATGGAAGACATTAGGATATACTTGTTGGCAGAATGGCAGAAGCCAAGAGAGTGAGATTGAATATACAAGTGAGGCAGGAAATAAGTTATGGAGCAAGGTCTCTGAACAGGAGCATTATTTAATGAGTCCTGCCCCTTTTTGGTCCTTCCTCCTTGACTGTGCATAAATTAAGATATTAGCTTTAAATTGGAGTAATCATCCTGCCTCAGCTTCCCCACTGGCTGCGACTACAGGCATGTACCACCATTCCCATCTTTCTTCCTTTTAAACACTATGTTAGCATATAAATATAAGAAAGTTTTTATTTTGAAGATGTGGGGTACAATGCAGGGTAGGTATACAAGTGTTCATTATGCAGGTATCCTTGTTGATGAGGTATGTCCCCCCCTCCACTGGCAGTTTCTCACCACTGCCTATCCCACCCCCTCTCCCCTGGCAGTTTCCCGCTTGAGGAAAGAATACTTCTAAGATCAGAAGAAAAGAGGAAAAGAAATAAGTTATCAGTATAGGTAAGTTTGCAAGGAATGATTGTCATGAATTAGGAGGTGAGATTATTTGCTGAGGGTAAGGGATAAGACTGGTAGCTTTTATGTAGGAAGGCCAAACATAAGTTGGAAATGGCTACTGAGGTATATGAGAAAGGAAGCTAAAAATATATTTAAAAATTGACAGTGGGTTCATTAGAATTTAGTATCCTACAAATACAGTCATGTGGCGCTTAACGATGAGGGTAAGTTCTGAGAATGCATTGTTAGATTTTGGAGTTTGTTTGTTTGTTTGTTTTTTGTCCTTCAGGGACCATGGAGTGTGCTTACACAAACCTAGATGATAAAGCCTACTATGCACCTAGACTACATGGGGTAGTCTATTGCCCCTAAGTTACAAACCCTCACAGTATGTTACTGTACTGAGTACTATAGGCAATTTTAACATAATGGTAAACATTTGTAACTAAACATAGAAAAGGTACAGTAAAAATGTGGTATAAAAGATTAACAGTGGTGCACCTATATAGAGCAGTTACCATGAATGGAGCTTGTGAGTCTGCAAGTTGGTCTGGGGGAGTCAGTGAGTGAGTGGTGAGTGAACGTGAAGGCCTAGGACATCACTTTATAAACGCTGTACGCTTAAGCTGCTCTAAATTTGTTTTAAAAATAAAGCAATTGCACTACATCACTAGTCAATAGAAATTTTTCAATTCTATTAGAATTTTATTGGATTACCTTCATGTATGCAGTCTTTTGATGACAGAAATGTTATGTGGCACTTGATTGTAATGGCTTGGATTCTGAAAGGCTTTTTCTTCAGGGGCACTCAGCCATTTGGTTACAGAAGTAGATATGGTGAAGAAAGAATTGTAAGCTAGGTTTGGTAGTCCCAGCTACTGAGGGGTCTGAGGCAGGAGGATTGATTGAGCCCAGAAGTTTGAGATTGTAGTGTGCTAGCTATGGTTGCACCTGTGAACAGCCATTGTCTAATACTGCATCCTGGACCACACAGTGAGACCTTATCTCTTTAAAAAAAAAAAAAAAAGAATTGTAAAGCTGTATAAAGGCCAGGTGCAGTGACTCACACCTGTAATCCCAGCACTTTGGAAGTGGAGGCAAAAGGATTGCCTGAGCCCAGGGGTTCGAGACCAGCCTGGACAACTTGGTGAGCAGTCGTCTCTACAATGCATCAAAAAAGTAGCTGGGCGTGGTGGCGCTCGCCTGTAGTTCCAGCTATTTGGAAGGCTGAGGCAGAAGGATCATATGAGCCCAGCAGGTTGAGGCTGTGGTGGCTGTGGGCATGCCACTGCACTCTAGCCTGAGCGATAGAGTGAGACTCCAACTCAAAAAAAAAAAAAAACTGTATACAAAGTGAAAGAGCAAATAGAGAGAGGGGATGGGTTCATATATAGAGCTCTTAGGCTCAATAAGATGAGAACTCAAACTTTATGGGAGAAAGGGACATAAAACAACATAAATAACATTCTTTAAAAAGTAATATGTTACTAATTTGTCAGCCTATCTCAGTTTTAGCTGTGAAGTTATCACAATTTGAATCAGAATCTCAATTTTATTTGGTATAGGAAACTGATTAAATGTGAAGTTCATCTGGAGCAATTAATTACCTGAGAATAAATGAGCCAAGGACATTCTGAAGCACAGTGTTTAAGATAAAGTGTATTAGAAAGCTAAATTTTAAAAGTTTTTTTTACTCTCATTTTTTGTTTTTTTTTCCTACTGTTTGTATGATTGCAGAATAAAAAGTTACATATTTTAAGACAGTGTAGTATTGCAACAAGAACAACAGAGAGAGAAATTGATTTATCGAACATAGTAGACAGTCTGGAATAAAGCATAGTTAAGAAGAGGGGTTCAGGGTGGTATGGCCATAGACCCAAAGCATATTTAAGAACTTACTATATAGTTTGAGACAATGTTATATTTCAAATCAGTGGGGAAATATTTTCAAATGCCTTTGGCAACTGGCTTTTTGGGGAAAAAATTAGACTTCACATGATATGCCAAAGTGAATTCCAAGTGAATTAGAGATTTAAATTTACCTGTATATTGACCACTTATGTACCCAATCCTGAATTGTATCCTGCATCTTTAAAATAAAATAATAATAAAAAGTTTTTTTAAAAAGATTTAAATTTAGCTACTGAAATTATGAAATCAGAATAAATTATTGAGTTGATATTTTACAGTGGGAAATGACTGAAATTTCTTCTTTAAATAATTTATTTCTAAGTCAATTTTCAAATCATGAAAATGTCAAACATAAAAATAAGTAATATAAGAGGTGAAAGCTTCTCTCTTTATGTCTTGTCATCTTGCCAACACTAGAATGCCAGCTTGGCATAAGAAGGTTTTTCTAAGCATGAAACCAAAACCCAGAAGGAAAAAAAGAAACTAAAACTTTGAGTACATTAAAAAGTAGGGGGAAAAATTGTAAGCATACTTTTAAAAAGAGAATGTAAACGACAACATTTGACAGATAAAAGGCAAGTTTCCTAATACAGAAAAATCTAATACTAATCAGTATGAAAAATGGAAACCAACTCATGTCCAGAGGACCTTCTTAGTCAGCTGTAGAGAAGAGAAACATGAATAGCCAATTAACATTTAAAGGATGCTCAATTGAAATGCAAATTAAAATGTAGTATCATGCCTAGGCAGTCATGAAGATGAAGAAAGAAAACCTGGAGGACTGACACCACCAAATACCTAGCTGTAACAATTAAGGTGATGTGTTGGCACTTGGATAGACAAATAGACCAATGGAACAAACAGTCCAGAAACAGACATATTCTTGCCTGCTTTATGATAAAAGGAACTCTTGCAGTACCATAGAGAAAGCAAAGTCAAATAAATGGTGTTGACAAATTAGATATCTATATCAGGGAAGAAAGTATCTTGACTACGCCTCATACCATACTCAAAAATCACTTCCAGATAGATTGCTGATATGTGAAAAACAAAACAAATTTTTTTAGAAACTTTTCATTACGTCAGCAACGATTGATTAGGACATAAAATTGCTAAATATCAAGTTAGTTTGATACATTGGACTATATAATGATCAAGAACATCTGTTCATCAAAAGATAACATTAAGGGCACAGTGGCTCACACCTATAATCCCAGCACTTTGGAAGGCTGAGGTGAGAGGATTGATTGCCTGAACCCACGAGTCCGAGACCAGTCTGAGCAACTTGGTGATACCTCATCTCCACAGTAAATCAAAAAATTAGCTGGGCATGGTGGCACGTGCCTGTAATTGCAGCAACCTGGAAGGCTGAGGTGAAAGGATCGCCTGAACCCAGGAGGTAGAGGCTGTGGTGGCCGCGAGTGTGCCACTGCACTCCAGCCTGGGTGACAGAGTGAGACTCCCAACTCAAAAGAAAAGAGGGAGTGAAAAGCCAAGCCACACAGTGGGAGAAGGTATTTGTAGTGCATGTGTCTGACAAAGGATTCATCCTACATCTAAACAACTATAGATTAATAGCAACCCCCCAACCCAGTTTTTTTTTTTTTTAATGGGAGAAAACCTGAATATGCATCCAAAAGAGAATATTCAAGGGGCCAAT
The DNA here is from genome assembly GCA_963574415.1 of Tarsius wallacei. Taxonomy (NCBI): domain Eukaryota; kingdom Metazoa; phylum Chordata; class Mammalia; order Primates; family Tarsiidae; genus Tarsius; species Tarsius wallacei. Next base: position 8,951 of record CAUYQG010002323.1, read on the forward strand.
CAAACATTTAGAAAGCAACTCAACCTCATTTTGTTTTTCAGGAAACGTTCTACTGTACACCACCATCAAAATGACTAAATATGAAAGGATAAAATGTTAGCATGATTATTGAGCAATTAAAAACTTCTACACCGTTAATAGTAAAGCAAATTGATACACCATTTTGGAAAAGTAGCATTGTCTGCTAAAACTGAACATATACATACCCTTTAACCCAGTAACTCTACTTCAAGTTATATACACTTATGAATGTTCATAGCGACACTATTCATAATAGCCCCATAGTGGAAACTGTTCAAATGCCCATTGATGGAAGCATTATTATTTTTGAATCAGTCTCACTCTGTCGCCCAGGCTGGAGTGCAGTGGTGTGATCACAGCTGCCGCAGCCTCAACCTGCTGGGCTCAGGCAATCATTCTGCTTCAGCCTTCCAAGTAGCTGGAGTCACAGGCACACACCACCATAACCGGGTAATTTTTTGATTTATTGTGGATACCAGGTCTCGCCAAGTTGCCCAGGCTGGTCTGGAACCCCTGGGGCTTAGGCAGTCCTCTCATGATACAGCATAGCATTCTAGTAGTTAGCATAGTGTAATACAGAGGTTGAATAATGTTTCTCTCAAATTTAAAATATTTTGCAATGACTCAGGGTACCTTAGTGCACAGTTTGGAAACTGTGGGTATATATATGATCCCATTTATATAAAGTTCAAAACAGGCACAGTTAAGGCCTCCCAAAGTGCTGGGATTACAGGCGTGAGCCACCGTGCCCAGATGGGAGAATTAATAATTAAATTATGGGGTAATCATATAGTGGAATATTATACAATGAAAATGAATGAAGAACTGCTTGAAAAATAAGGATGAATCTCATGAAGGATATTGAGTGAAATAAACCAGTCACTGGAATATATACCAGAAGCTCCTAAACTTTCTCCCTTGACAGTTGGCTCATGGTACTCCCAGGCCAGAAGAAGTATTTATGTCCTAACAATAATTCAGGATCTGTTTTTAAAAATGCTCAAAAATTGAAAGGAAAAATAGTATTTTATTCCTAAACAATCACTGTTACTTACTAATGGAATGTTTGAGTTTGTTGGGCACCATACAGCATCTCAAACCTTGGAATCATATTGGTTACCACCACTGTCCTGTTCTGTATTGATTTTTGCATGTTACTTGTTATTACAGTAACCTTTGAAAACACAGCTTCATAAAGTTAAGACATGCTAGGAGTTGGCATAGTGTAATGCAGATGTTGAAAAATGTTTCTTTCAAATTTAAAATATCTTGCAGTACCCAGGGTACCTTAGAGCACAGTTTGAAAACTGTGGGTATATATATGATCGCATTTATATAAATTCAAAGCAGGCAAAATCAAGGTGTTGGAAGTCAGGAAAGGTTATCCTTGGATGATGGTAACAGTGCAGTGGAGGGAGGCTTTCGAGATCCTGATAGTACTCTTTTATGATCTGGATGCTGGCTACAAGTGTGTGCTCACTTTGTGAAAATTTTTCAGGCTTTACATTTAAAATATATGCTGTGTACTCTTTTGTATGTGTTATACTTTGATACAAAAAGTTTTTTAAAATAGCATCAGCCTTTGAAATTGTCATGGTTTAGAAATTGAAATCACTTATACCCTGTAACCCACAGTACCATTTGGAGAATTTTTCCTCCAGGAACACTTGTTGGGTATGCAGAAAATTTTATTTAAGGTTGTTCAGTGTTTGTTCATAAACAACATTGTTTATGATAGCAAAACTTGAAAACAGTTATATACTGGTCAATTTCAAGAATATAATACTGCAGTTGTAAAGAATAAGGATTCTTTATGTCCTAGGGTTGCTATGCTAGAACACAGAACAAGTAGGGTGAATAAAAAACTTGTTTTTTTGTTTGTTTTTTGAGTTGAAGTCTCACTCTGTCACCCAGGCTGGAGTGCAGTGGCGTGCTCACGGCCACCGCGGTCTCAACCTGCTAGACTCAGGCAATACTTCCTCCTCAGCCTTCTAAGTAGCTGGAACTTCAGGCATGCACCACACCTGGCTAATTTTATTTATTTATTTGTTTATTGTAGAGATGAGGTCTTGCCAAATTGCCCAGGCTGGTCTTGAATCCCTGGGCTCAGGCAGTCCTCTCGCCTCCACCTCCCAAAGTGCTGGAATGACAAGCGTGAGCCACTGCGCCTGGCCAAAAAAAGCTTATTACAAAGTTGTATGAATAGTATTATTGTGTGTGTGTGTGTGTGTGTGTGTGTGTGTGTGTGTTTTACTTTCTTTGCTTTTTTTTTCTTTATTATGATGATGTAGGAACATGACAGAAGTGATTTCCCCACGTTAGACTCTGGTAAAGTTGATTGATCCATCCATCCACTACTTGTTGGAGACCAACGTGAGTGCTAAATAAGCAGCCGTGTACCGTTTTTTCCAGACCACTTCTGACACTCTGAATTGTACCCAAAATTGGAGGTATGATCATAATCAAGTTACTCACTGTATTCTAGAACTCAGCGATGTACCGGGTCACGGCGTAGTTCTCCTTGCACCAGTCCAGTGTGGAGGTTGTTGTGGCCCCAGTGGCCTTCCCTGTCTGCAACCGGAGCCATTGCACTGCCGCCGGCTAGCTGTGCTCGGCTTGGCAGTCTCGTTTTTGGTTTTTTTTTTTTTAAGTAGGGAATGTATATATGAATTTCTTTTTGTGCATTGAAAAAGGCATCTAGAAGCACACAACAAAATTTTAATGGCATTTACTCAAGGGGTAGGATTGTGTTTGCTTTTTACTTCTAAGTACATATATTCTGTCTCTTTTTTTTAAAGACAAGGTCTTGCTCTGTTGCTCAGGCTGAAGTGCAGTGGTACGATCCTAGCTCACTGCAGCCTCGAACTCCTGGGCTCTACTGATTCTTCCACCTCAGCCTACTGAATAGCTAAGACTACGGGCTCACCATGCCCAGCTAATTTTTTATGGATTTTTTATTTTCGTAGAGTTGAGGTCTTGCTATGTTGCCCAGGATGGAGGTCTCAAACTCCTGGCCTCAAGCAGTCCTCTCACCTTGGCCTCCCAAAGTGCTGGGACTGTAGACTTGAGCCATCACATCCAACCTCTGTATTTTTTTAATACTTGAATTTTTATGTCCATGTATTACTTTGGTAAGCAGGAAAATATATAAGAGGTAAAATAGAATTTTAAAGAATAAGATATCTGGGACACTCGAATGAAGGCAGTTTTTTTAAAAAAGATACCTGGGACACAAAGTTGTAGTAAGAGGGAAATGGCCTAAATACTGTTATTTGAAAAAAAAGAAATTGTCAGCGTGAATGAAAAGTCCGAGTGGTTGTTTGAAAATAAATAGATATAGACTGGACATGGTGGCTCATGCCTGTAATCCTAGCACTTTGGGTGGTAGAGGTGAGAGGATTGCTTGAGTCCAGGGGTTTGAGACCAGCCTGGGCAACTTGGCAAGACGTCATTTCTACAGTAAATAAAAAAAATTATCTGGGCATGGTGACACGCACCTGTAGTTCCAGCTACTTGGGAGTCTGAGGCAGAAGATCACCTCACCACAGCAGGTCGAGGCTGCAGTGGCTGTGAGTGTGCCATTACACTCCAGCCTGGGCAACAGAGTTAGACTACGATTAAAAATAATAATAATAATAATAATAATAATAGTAATTCTCAACTAGTTAGTTCACTAGCTAGCTAAATCAAGTAACACAGGAAAAAGCTTGAATTCTCAAAAGTAGGAATGAAAAAGGGAAAGCAACCATAGATATAAAGAAAAGGAGAAGCCGGGCTCTGTGGCTCAGCCTGTAATCCCGCGCTTTGGGAGGCTGAGGTGAGTGGATTGCCTGAACCTGTGGGTTCAAGACCCGCCTGGGCAACTTGGCGAGACTTCATCTCTACAATAAATCAAAAATTAGCCGGGCGTGGTAGCGCGCGCTTGTAGTTCCAGCTACTTGGAAGGCTGAGGCGGAAGGATCCCCGGAGCCCAGCAGGTCGAGGCTGCGGTGGCCGGGAGTGGCCACTGCACTCCAGTCTGGGTGACAGAGTGAGACTCCAACTCAAAAAAAAAAAAAAAAAGAAAAGGAGAAAAATAGCTTTTTAAATTGTAGAGTAGATACAGGATTGCTTGTATAGTGCTATGCTAATCTGTCTGGAATACTTACTGAAATTATGTTTCTGTCCAAATATAAATGACCAAAAAGAGAACTAAAAACCATGAAATATTGAGAAATTATATTTCTCTGTCTACCTCCTCCCCCAGCAAACAAAACTGCCAACATTTTCTTGGGTATATTCAGAAAACACTTGATGCTCTTGGTATTTAAATTGTTCTAGACCATCCTAATTCTTTCCAATTAAAAGAAAAAAGAAAAAGAGGCCAACATAACACAGATACCTATTCCTAAAATAGCAACAAAAAGAAAACCTTCAGAAAGCCTCATTTGTGAATCTTGAGGTAAAAATTCCAGATAAAATAATAGCAAGTGCTTATTAGCAAATCTATTAATATCATTTACCATATTAATAGGATGGGGAAACTATCATCTGCAATGTAAAAATCCAGCACTTTGTTTCATTAGACTTTTCATAAGGAACACAGATCATTCTGTCATACTATAAATCTGCTACCTAATCAAAAGGCAGTGTACATATCTGAACAAAAATGGGCATTGGTGAAACACTTAAAGCATTCTGATTAAAATCAGGACTATGATAAGGTATCTTCTCTTATCAGTGTCATTAAAAATTTTTTTTTGAGTCTGTGTCTCACTCTGTGGCCTAAGCTGGAGTGCAGTGGCATAATCCCACCTCACTGCAGCCTTGTCCTCCTAGGCTGTGGCCATCCTCCTACCTCAACCACCCCCTCCCACAGTAGCAGGGACCACAGGCGCATATCACCATGCCTGGCTAACTTTTTAAAAATTTTTATAGAGATGATGTCTCCCTGTATTGCTTATGCTGGTCTCAAATTCCTGGGCTCAAGCAATTCTCTTGCCTAGGCCTCCCACTGCACCTGGCTTAAAATTTTTTTTTTTTTTTTGAGTTGGAGTCTCACTCTGTTACCCAGACTGGAGTGCAGTGGCCGCTCCTGGCCACCGCAGCCTTGACCTGCTGGGCTCCAGCGATCCTTCCTCTTCAGCCTTCCAAGTAGCTGGAACTACAGGCACGTGCTACCACACCCAGCTAATTTTTTGATTTATTGTAGAGATGAGGGCTCACCAAGTTTCCCAGGTGGGTCTCGAACCCACAGGCTCAGGCAATCCACTCACCTCAGCCTCCCAAGGCACGGGATTACAGGCTGAGCCACAAAGCCCGGCTCATGTCTTGTTTCTAATCTTAGTAGAAATGACTCTAGTACTTCTTCATTAAATAAGATAATGACTTAGGACCAATCATTATGTTGTGCAAAAATCC
>CAUYQG010002325.1:0-10189 GCA_963574415.1 Tarsius wallacei
GGAAAAAAGAAAACCCTTTTTTTCTTTCAAAAATATCTGCGCAGGTGGCAGGTTTTTAAACTGTACTGAGTCAACGGTGCAGTTAAACTACCCTCGGGCCCCAGGCCTGGAGTAGGCACAAGATCACGTGGGAGGCCACTGGCCCTCTCCAATGCTCTGGCTGTCAGACCTGGGACAAGTCCCTTAACCATTAAATATATTTGGTCCCCAAGAGTGTTGGGAGAAGCCGCTGGAAGGCTGCTGGCTTTCCAGCTTGGCCCCTACACCCAGTCTTCTCGCTGAAGCAAGGGCAGGCGGCCTTCGGCAAAGGAGGGGAAGGGGCATTGCACTTGAGACATTTTAGGATCAGGAGGGGGACAGAGGACAGTGGCACTGCCCAGGAGGGGCTAGGGAGGAGCCCACCCATCCCCAGCCCCCAGTAATCTGAGCCCTGCACAGAGGAGAAGCCCCTAGGCCTGCTCCCTCCGGACCACCCAGAGCCACAGGATGGGGGTCAATGGGGCGGAGGTGTGTGAGGTCACCACATGTGATTGCCAACAGCAAAGAAGGGAGGAAAGGGACGAGCTGGTGGCAGAGGTCAGGGAAGGTGACAACTCTTCTGGGGTATCAGCAAAACCCATTTAGGCGGAAGAAAAATAGATTCATAAAACTCTCTTGCCCATCCCCATGGCTGCCCTCCTTGCCTCATCATCTTGCGCTTTTTGGCAAGAGAGGGTTGAAGATCCTGCTGGTCACTCTTTCCCTGGGCCCAGGCCCAGGCCCCTGACTCTTTGGTATCAGATTCTGGGAGGAAAGGGGGAGCAGGAAGGGGTCACAGCAGAGAAAGCCAAATGCCCTCAAAGAGGCCTGGAGGGAGACGGGGGCGTGGGGTGGGGGTCACAGTCACAGCAGTCCCAAAAAGGTGGGTTGGTGCTGTGGGGACTGGGAAGGAGAATTGAAGTCGTCCGTCCATCCATCCATCTTGGGCAGCGGAAGAAGAGGCTTACTCAGCAGGCTTGGCTTCAGCCCCATCCGCTTTGCCGTCTACCTCCTCGTCTGAGCAGTCGCCAGTACCTTTCCTGGCCATTCGACGGGGCACGACAAACGGCAGGTCCCCACGCCTGGGGACAGAGGCAGAGGGTCAGCAGGCCTGGCCCACGGGGTGGCCACAGCGCAGTGCACACATTTTCAAGCGATCTTTGGAGATAAACCAGACACCTCACCGCTCCCACCAGGGAGAAGCAACGCCAGACTCTGGTGCCATGACGCCTGGCAGGGAAGGATGGCTCTCAGGGAAGCAGGGGATTAAACCTTCCCACACAAGATATGGGATCGGGCATCTCAACACACAGCCCTGGTAAAGAGACAGCTCAGGAAAACAGGCTTCACTCAATGGTCGAAGGCACAAAAGCAGATAGAAGCCCCTTCTGCAAAATGTCACCCTTTGTTCAAATGTCTCATAAAACTGGTGACACCGAGAGATACAGGAACGGCTGTTTAAGCAGGGCACAAAGACAGGCACTTTCTTCCAGTCACATGTCAGAAGATTTGCATTACATACTGACTACAATGTCAGGTCTTGTTGCTCTCCTGCTTAAGGGAAAGACCCCTTAGAAGGAGTCTCAAGAGTACAAGGCCCTCGACTTCACACATTTGCTACTTCTGGGGCGTTAACACCCCCTTGAGAAAAGCAAAGAAAACTTTTTAACTTTTGCAGTGTCCAGTGAGGCTCGTCTTCATTCTGCAAGTATCTGTGAGGCACCATGTGGGCCAGGGGTTGGACCAACTGCCTGGAGCAACTTCCAGTCCAAAAGACCCAGCATGGAAGTGCTCTCCTCACAGGACGAATCAACCTTTGAGACAGGCTGGGGATAAATCCCCCCGAGTGTGTTGCTGGTTCCAAGGCCAGGTCACAGTCCCAAGGGCAAGAGGAACCCAGAAAGGCAGCACTGCCTTGGGATGCATTAGTGCCTTGCTCATGGTCACCATACTTAGTTTCTGAATGTGCTTTTCAAAACAAGCTACCTCCTGACATGAGAACTGCCAAAGCAAAGGGGCTGGCAGGCAGAGCAGCTCACCTGAGCTTGTTCTTGAGGGAGCTGACCTCGCGGTTCATGGCATCGGCGGTCTCGGTGGCGTCCTCCAGCTCACGCTGCAGTTTCCGGCGAGAGGCGTTGGCCCGCTGGGCCTCCTCCTCAGCCTCCTCCAGCTGCCGCTTGAGCTGCTTCAGGCGGGTGGATGCCTTGTCGGCCTGTAGGGACAGGCATGTGGCCCCTGGTTAGGGGCTTGGGACCTGCGGCCCGCCCGGCCCACTGCCCGGCTGTACACACACCTGGTCCTTGAACTGTTCTGCGTTCCTCCGTTCGTCATCCACCTGCAGCAACACGTCCTTCAGCTTCTTCTCGGCCCGACGCACCTGTTTGCAGGCTGCCTGGCGCTCCCTGCATAGCAGAAGCAGCAGCTCAGACACCGTCATGCCCCATCGAATGGCCCAGAAAGGTGCTGGGACACCCACATTTGGAGGGTCTGGCCAGCGAACCACAGCTGAACCTCCCACTCCCTGGACTTCATCAATGTCTAAGGTAGGGCAGGCCTTGATGCTGAGGTGCCAGGTTCCTGGACACCTGCCATGTGCTTGGTTGCTTATGAGGGGCACTATGATGAGCCTCAGTTACAGATGAGGTAACAGTTCACAGAAGGAAAATGACATGTGCCCAGGAGCATACGGGTGGCTAGGAAAAGAAATTGAGAACTGGGGGCTGGTGTAATCCCCATGGACTCTCAAGAAGTCTCAGTCTTGCTGAGCTCATAGATCACCTGTCCAGGTGGGAGACCCCTCACCCTGATTCACTCTCAAAGACAGACATCAAAGGTACTGGCTTTAGAGGTAGGCCATGGGTTCCTATTAAAACCCCACAAGGCCCTCCTGAGAACGGGATGAGGGCCTTGTCAGGATAGAGTTCAAACAGCCCCTGGGATTTGGGAGACAGGGTTGCTGCAGAGGGGCCTGCAGTTTTTCCAGGGTGGCTGGTGTGGGGGTGGGAGGGCACGTACTTGGTCTCATTGTCCAGCTGCTCCTCCAGCTGTGCAATCTTGGCTTCGAGGGCAGTGATGGAGGCCTTGTACTTGGACTTGACGGTGCCCTCCATCTCCTGCAGCTTGACCTTGAGCTCCTTGTTCTGGCGCTCCAGCTGCTGCCGTGCGTTCTCGTTCTTCTGGGTGTGGCTGCGCTCCAGGTTCAGGTCGGTGTTGATCTGGTCGATCTGCGAAAGGAGGGTCGGTAACCTGGGGAAGGGCTAGGGCCCTGGTTGGAGAGCACGAGCCAGGCTGGAAGAAGGGGGCAGCAGGATTCCGCCAGGTCCTGGGATCCACAATCTTGGCTCTCCCCAGAAAAGGGAGCTGCCCACAAATGAGGGTCCAAAAACTTCTGAACACCCGGCAGAGAAGCTGGGAGCGACCTTCCCAGGTACCAGGACGTTTGGCCCCAGTGGTCGGGGAGCAGCAGGCACTCAGCCTGTGCTCCTGCCAGCTGGGTCTGAGGCCTGCCTCGCTGGAGCCCCGGGCAGGAGGAAGGCCGGCCAGTGCTGGTGCCCACCTGCAGGTTGGCCTTCTTCAGCCGGTCGTTGATCAGCTCCGTGTTGCCCTGCTCCTCCTCTAGCTCCTCCTCCAGCTGGGCAATGCGTGCCTCCAGTCGCCGCTTCTCCTCCAGCGCCAGGGCTCTGGGGGGCAGGAGCATTGAGGGCCGGGCTCAGGGGACAACTCCACTCCAAGGGACACGCCCACACCCCCCTCTGCCCCTCACTTGGCTCACCCTTTGCCACTGCTGTTGGCGATCTCGTCGGCCAGCTCATCCCGCTCCTGCTGGGCTTGGCGCTTGGCACGTTCGGCAGCTGCCAGTTCCTGCCACGAGGATCCAAGTGTGACACGCTGGGCTGTCACAACCTGCAGGGCCACCCTCCCCAGGCCTGACACCCTCCTCTCAAGCCCTTTCCCAAGCCTTCCTCCTCCATGAAGTCCTTTCTCATGAACCTCTCTAGCTCACAAAGTTGATGTCCCTTTGGAGGTCAGAGCTTAAACACCACATGTTTACAAAACTCCCACATCTAAGTGCTAGGGTCAGCCAAGTGCCAGGGATGTGGAGGTAAATAAGAAATGTCCTGGCCTAACAGGGGAGGACACATGGACAGAGACACTCAGGCTGATCCCTCTAGACTCTGGGTAGACCAGAGACAGGAGTAAGCTCGAGGGCCTGAGAGCAGGAGATAGACTTCACCCTGAGGGTGAGGCAACCTCCACAGAGACCTGCATGTGACTATAAGGGGAGGATCTTCCGGGCCCAGGCAGGAGCACAAGAGGGCATACCTGCCTCTAGTCTAACTTGGCACATTCAAGAGCCAGTCATAGCATGTGGCAGAAGACCCACTAGACCCAGGGAGCATCCCATGACGTGCCTCAGGAGAGACAGAAGAGGCAGCCCAGGGGACACCTGGACCCCTCTGGCCCCTCCTCCCCAGGTACAGCTCACAGCAGGAGGTGGTGCCTGCCACTAAGCCTCCTTTCTTGCAAGGGATCACAATTTCAATCACACACATTCTGATCATTCCAGGGAGCCTAGCTGGGTAATGAAACCCTGAAGTGAATCCTTTTGTAAAACAAGAACTATCTCCAGCTCTTTCTGGAGCCTGGTCCTGCCCTGGTGACTCTGTTGGGTGGGGCTGACCGGATGAAGCCCCTGAGCTGCTGCCTGCTGGCCAGAGGGCAGCTCCCTGAGCGCCACGCCCCGAGCGCCTTCCCACAGCCGGCCCACCTCCTGTAGCTGCATCATCTCAGCCTCCATGCTCTTGAGCTTCTTCTCATTCTCCTTGGCCTGCGCCAGGATCTCCTCGCGGGAGGCGCGGGTGTCGTCCAGCTCGCGCATGCAGTCCTTCATCTGGGCCTGGGTAGAAGAGAGCCTTGGCACTCCACCCGTATCCCGCCTGCTCCATGACTTCCTCCCCCACCCGCACGAGTCACCTCACCCACAGAGATTCAGGAGCATGGCCTGATGCCACATTCAGCCACTGTAACTGTAAGAGGGCAGAAGAATAGCTGGAGACAAAGTCTCTCTGGGTCCTATACCATGTCGATCCCTTCCTGCTACGATTTCTACAGCATACTTTCAACAGTGGTAGTCACTGCATACATGAGCCCAGGTTACGTTTCCCTTTCTACTTTCTATCACTTCCTGTGACTGAGAAGCCGGTGCTCAGGGCCCTACCTCTCAGTCCACCCACCAGGCTAGCTCCATGACAGGGTGGGAGATGTGTTTCCTTTTGTTCTTCCAGTAGTTGCCTTAACTAAGAGTCTCTATGTCCCACAACTCTGCCAACAGTGTGTTTTCAAATGTGTTCTTATTGCTGGCTTACTGGGTATCGGCATGTCAGAGATGTTTTTAATTGTTATTCTTTAACTATTTGGTGAGATGTGCATTTCCCAAGTATGTGTCCCATGTGCTAGGCTGCTTCTCAGACCCATCCCCTCACAGCCCTCCATCACCACGCATGAAGCTGGCCTGTGTCGGCCAGCACCTGGTTTGTTCCCAAAACCTGCGCTGAGTGACTACCGTCCCTAATCTGCTGTGTGTCAAGGGCAGCACTTGCCTGCCTGCTTCTTTGTCTAACGCACTCAAGCACAGATCTTACTGCAGGTGTGCTGCTTTGTCTCCACTCGCCTTTGGGTCTGAGTCTCTATTGCTGAGACGGGGCTAAACGCACCCAAGGACCTTTCAGAGGGTACAGGGCAGCAATTCCGTGTTCACAGGCCACCCCGCCATGTCCAGCCTCATGCCCAGCTTCTGCCCACCAGTTCCACTGGGGCCTTACCTGCAGCTTCCGCAGCTGTTTGATGGCCTCATCTCGGTTCTTGTTGGCCGAGTCGATGTGAGCCTCCAAGTCCTTCAGGTCCATCTCCAGCTTCTTCCGGGCAGCCACAGCCATCGAGCGCTGCTTCCTCTCATCCTCCAGCTCAGCCTCCATCTCCCGGACCTGTGGAGGACCAACAGCTCAGAAGGTTGGGCGCACCCGTGCAGCCCACCCCAGCTGAGCCCAGATGGACTCCATCCAGTCCTGTGGGATCCTCACAGCTTCTGGGGGCCAACAGGGGTTACTGAACACAATAACTCCAACATGGGGCATGGTCAAGGGGACTAACACAGCCCAGGTCAAGAAAGGAGAGAAGGGAGACCTGGGAGAAGCCAGGATGGCCCCTGGCCTCCTGCGAGCCACACACACCTGTCTGACCAGCTGCTTCTTCTTCTCCTCACTCTGCTCGTCCCGGCCCTGCAGGTCTCGCTCGAACTGGGCCTTCATGGCTTGCAGGTTGACCTCCAGTCGCAGCTTGGCATCCTCAGTGGCTTGCAGCTCGTCTTCCAGCTCCTCCAGCTGGGTCTTCATCTCCTCTACCTGCTGCTCCAGGGCCCGCTTGGACTTCTCCAGCTCATGCACCTGACCCGAGAGAGCCCAGGTCAGGGGCAGAGAACTGGCAGGGGCACCCTGACTCATGGTAGCCCTGCTTGACTCCCTCCCAAGACCCAGCCACCAGGCCCCTCACTCACGCTCTTGCCCACATCGTCCTTGGAGCTCATGAGGTCCTCCATCTCTGTGCGGAACTGCTTGTTGAGCCGCTCCAGCTCCGCCTTCTGCTCCATGGCTTCCTCAAGGGCCCGGGCCAGTGACAGCGCCTTGGTTTCCTTCTCTCGGGCCTCTGCCTCAGCCCGATCACGCTCCTCCGCGTACTTGGCAGAGATGGTCTTCTCCTCTGCCAGGAGCTAGGGAAGAGGTGGGCACCATGAGGCTCAGCTGCAAACCACCAGTGGAGCACAGCAGTTGAACCCGAGCTCCATAGGGAATGAGAATCCCAGAGGCCAGGTTGGAGGATCTGGACCCAGGAAGAGCAAGCCTAAGACTTGCCCCAGTGCCCACATCACCGTATGATCTACTGTTCTATGGGCCCCAGTGCCCGCATCTTCCGAAGTGTATTCTACTGTTCTGTGGGCCCCAGTGTCCGCATCTCCATAAGCAACTCAGATCTTTTGGTGTGAGGAAGAGATATGAACACTTGCATACAAATTTTAAATAATGGTGGCCGGGCTCGGTGGCTCAGCCTGTAATCCCAGCACTTTGGGAGGCCGAGGCGAGTGGATTGCCTGAGCCCGCGGGTTTGAGACCCACCTGGGCAACTTGGTGAGACCTCATCTCTACAATAAGTCAAAAATTAGCTGGGCGTGGTAGTGCACGCCTGTAGTTCTGGCTACTTGGAAGGCTGAGATGGAAGAATCACCAGAACCCAGCAGGTCGAAGCTGGGCGACAGAGTGAGACTCCAACTCAAAAAAAAAAAAAAAAAATTTTTAAATAATGGTAAAACTGGTTCCTTATAGAAAATTTGGGAAATTAAAAGACCAGAAAGGGGAATTCTCTCCTCAGCCCATCATGTGAAGGCACCCATATCCACCCCTCTCTCCCCAGACCCCTAGACAAGCTGGAGGCTGGAGGGCTCCTGAGTGCCCCCACCACTCTCTCCCCAAGCGAGGTTTTGAGGGACACCAGGTGTATCTGATAGAGGCCTCCACCTTAGGCTGTGGTGCCTAAAGGAGAGGACAAACAGAGGGCCAAGCCCATGGCCACACACCTGGTCAAACTTCTTCTGCTTCTTCTCCAGGTTGGACACACTCTGCCGCTGGTGGTCCAGGTCCACAAGCAGGTCATCCAGCTCCTGCTGCAGCCGTGTCTTGGTCTTTTCCAGCTTGTCATAGGCAGCCACCTTCTCTTCATACCGCTGGCTCAGGCCCTCCAAGTCCTTCTGCAGCTTCCTCTTAGCCTCCTCCGTGGTCTCCAGGCAGCCCACACCATCCTCCATCTTCTTCTTCATATCAGTCACCTGGGTGAGAAAAAGGCGTCAGGAGAACTCCAGGATGGCATCTGCCCGGGGAACACACCCGTCCCAGGGGCAGCTGGGGGCTGACCCCACAGAGGGAACGCCAAAGAGCCACCCCATTATGGAAATGGCTCCCCAGTCACGCCCCTCTTCCATGGGAGCAAAAACAGAATTTCTGCAGAGAGACATCTGCCTAGCACAGGAAGCCCAGAGAAAGCGGACACCCAGGCCAGCTGTGGAAGGGCTCTCAGAACTCAGCTGCACCGAGGCTCTCGTTCTACAGATTGAGGGCGCGGGAGTAGAACCCCCCTTCCCTCCATCTCCCCTAGGGAGCAGGGCCAGCGCCCTCTAGGGGTGTCTGCAGTAGCTCCTACTCCCGGGACGAGAGGGTGTGGACAGTCAGGAGACGCAGTGTTCGAGTCTCGCGGGCCCCACACCCTTAATGGTGTCTGCTGGAGGCCAGGAGGACCACCAGGGGCCCTCACCTAGTCCTCTCCTTACACCTGAAGATAAGCCTATATCCGTGCATGCTCATTGGCTACTCCAACCCAGACTTTGGAACGGACTCCTAGGCCACCCTGAGTTGGCTCAGGTCTTCTGGTGGCACGTAGAGTCCCAGGACTGGATCTAGGACAAGGGATCCTTAATATATATATTTAGCTGTGGATCCCCTGATGGTCTAGAGAAGCCTATGGGCTCTGCATCATAATGTTTTAATATGCACAAAATACACATGAAAGATTGCCAACCAATTAGAGAAAAATGCAAGCCAGGCTCGGTGGCTCAGCCTGTAATCCCGCGCTTTGGGAGGCTGAGGTGAGTGGATTGCCTGAGCCCATGGGTTCGAGACCCGCCTGGGCAACTTGGCGAGACCTCATCTCTACAATAAATCAAAAAATCAGCCGGGCATGGTAGCATGTGCCTGTAATTCCGGCTACTCGGAAGGCTGAGGCAGAAAGATCGCCGGAGTCTAGCAGGTCAAGGCTGTGGTGGCCGGGAGCGGCCACTGCACTCCAGTCTAGGCGACAGAGTGAGACCCCAACTCAAAAAAAAAAAAAAAGAAAAAGAAGAAAAGGAAAGAAAAATGCAGCTATCACATACTTTTAAAACTGTGGTTCAGGAACTGACGTGCGGCTACACTAGCGGCTCAGACAGCAGCTCTAGCACAGGCCTGGGGGCCACGCAGCTGGCCATGGGGAGCACAGCAATATTCCCTGACCATGACTCTGATGGGATTACCAGTCATTTCTACTAGTGACAGGGCACAGGTACTGCACTACCATGGCTCGTTGCCTACATTTATAATGGAAGCAAATGCTAAATTTTAGCTGCAGGTTGGGAAAAATAAAGGTGATATGTGTCCCCCATCCAAGTTCAAGGATTCCTGGATTCTGCCTATGGACACGAGCTGAGAGCCCTATCTGAAAAGTGCAGGGGTGAGTTCCCCGAGCGAAGAGCAGGTGCTGGCCACCCCAAAGGGCCGGGCTGTACCTCTAGTGTCCCAGCCAGCTGTCACCCTGCCAGAAGCTCCCAGTCTACAGAGTGCAGCCACAACTCCCTCAAGCCTTGAACCTGGGCATGGAGGGTGGCAATCTGCTTCTCCAGGTTGTGCTTGGCCTCCTCCTCCTCCTCCAGCTGCTCCCGCAGGGAATTCTTTTCATCCTCCGTCTGCTTCAGCTTAGTGCTCAGGCTCAGCTTCTGCCGGTTCTCCTCCTGCAGTAGCTCCTACTCCCGGGACGAGAGGGTGTGGACAGTCAGGAGACGCAGTGTTCGAGCCTCGCGGGCCCCACACCCTTGATGGGAGGGAGGACCTGGAGACCCCTTGGGTGAGGGAAGGACGGGCACTCAGATGAGCTAGGCCGCCCTACCTGAGTGTCCTGCAGCTGGGACTCCAGCGTGGAGAAGTCCTTGGTGAGCTTGCTGGACTTGCTGTCAGACTGGTTGAGAAGACCGGTCACATTGTCTAGCTCGACCTGCAGGGAAGGGAGAGAAAAGGACCATGACCCTGGCCCTACTGCGGCTTCTTTTGGGAACGTTGGGCCTGAGACCCCGGCTGGAGGGGAGGAAGCATGCGAGAGCACGCGCGTGCTGCACCCAAGGGTCCACACCAAGGCCGAGGAGTGCTGAGCAGTCAGAGTCCAGGTCGGGGTCCCCACAAAGGTCTGCTTCTAAAAATATCTTACAGGCTGCCACATGGAAGAGCCTTGACTTTTGCAGCTGCCATCAAGGGTGGTAAGGAAAGAAGCCACAGGAGGCCAAACCTGTCTTGTTAAGGAACTGCCCAGCCACTGGCTGCCT
>CAUYQG010002326.1:0-10432 GCA_963574415.1 Tarsius wallacei
CTGGGCTCCAGCGATCCTTCTGCCTCAGCCTTCCAAGTAGCTGGAACTACAGGTGCACACTACCACGCCCGGCTAATTTTTGACTTATTGTAGAGACGAGGTCTCGACAAGTTGCCCAGGTGGGTCTCGAACCCGCGGGCTTGGGCAATCCACTCACCTCAGCCTCCCAAAGCACAGGATTACAGGCTGAGCCACCAAGCCCGGCTATTTTCTTAAACTTTTAAAAAATTTTTTAGTTGGAGTCTCACTGTGTCACCCAGGCTAGAGTGCAGTGCATAATCAAGGCTCACTGCAGCCTCAAATTCCTGGGCTCAGGTGATCTTTTTGCTTTAGCCTCCTGAGTAGCTGGGATTACAAGCATGCACCACCATGCTCAGCTATTTTTTAAAATTTTTTCTTTTTAATAGAATGAGGTCTTGTTTTGTTGTCCAGGCTAGTCTCAAACTCTTGGGCTCAAGCAATCCTCCTACTTCAGCCTCTCAAAGTGCTGAAATTACAGGTGAGAGCAATTGTACCTGGCCTAATTTCTTAAAACTTTTGAATACTTGTCATAACTCTGTTTAAAACACAAAAATTGTTCAGCTATACAAAAATATTTTTATATTCTTATAAGCATTTTTATTTTCAAAATGTTTTACTAATTTTTTTACTTTTTATACTTTTTGTTAAAAACTAAAACACAAATACATACATTAGCCTGCATAGTGAGGAACATGAATATAACTGTTAATCCCCACATCTTACCCCACGTAAGGTCTTCAGGGGCAATAACACGCATCCCCTATGGTAATAATGCCTTCTCCTGGTATGCTTACTGAAGAACCTACCTGAGGCTGTTTTTCAGTTAACTTAAAAAAAAAAAGTAGAAGGAATACACTCTTTAAAAAATGATATCTAGTAAACACATAAACCAGTAACATACTTATTAAGTATTATGTACTGTGCATAATTGTATGTGCGAGATTTTTGTATGACTGGCAATGCAATAGGTCTGTTTACACCAGCATCACAACAAACATGTGACTTCACTGCACTATGACATTATGGTGGCTATAGTGTCACTATGTAAGAGTAATTTTTCAGCTCCTGTATAGAGGACCAGTGTTATATATGTGGTCTGTCATTGACCAAAAAGTCATTCTGTGGCACAAGATTGTATTTAAAGAAAAATAAAACCTCTAGTACTCAAAAAGGCAAAATTCGCATCTGGACTCCAAACAAAGATTTTCAGGATGCAAACAAACAGGAAAATATAACTCAGAATAAAAAGAAAAATCAGTCAATAGACAGGTCCCAAAATAACACAGAAGATAAAATTATAAGCAAGGACACTAAGTCTGCTATTATAACTATATTCTCTATATTGAAGAGAGCAGAGGAACGTGTGAACATATTAAGAAACAAACAAAAAACACCCAAACAGAACTTCTAGAGGTTAAAAAAAATGTGAGATTGAAAAATTGGATGGTTAAACACCAGTCTAGAAGCTAAAGAAAAACAAAACAAAAAACTAGGGGGGAAAGGGAATGGACAGAGCAACAGAGTTGTAGGACAAATTCAATCAAATACACCAAACAATTTTTGCATCACTTTACAAACCAGCAACAATTCCAGTCAAATAATTATAAATATGGTACTTCTAATTCTCAAATGATGTGACAAGATCAGGAATCCACTCACAGCACATTTGTTAAAACTGAACTCCACAACTTCTGTCAAGACCATTAATATTTTCAAGCCATAATCAACACTTAAAAGAGTCAAAGAAAACTACTATTAAGTTTATTCCATATATCTGATTATGAAATTGAAAAGCCTTTTGTGTTTTTATACAGGTAGTACTTTTATAGAACACTTTATGTAACCATCTCAGGCACTTTTAAGACTCTTAATGCCATTTTTTTCCAACACATTCTTCTACAGAAAAAGATGTCAAGAAAATTGTAAAACCCAACAGTGCACTGCAACCACATTTCCACTTTCCTCAGGAGGAAAACTAGGCAGTCTTTGACTTGGCCTGAGATAAAAAGCCAACTATCCAAGAACCTCAATGAACCCAAGCAACAAGAAACAAAGAAAACTATACCAAGGATCATCATATCAACTTGTTAGAGGTTGAACACTTTTTCATGTGCTCCATGATCAATTGCAAAGTGTCTATTCAAGTTTCTCACCCATCCTTCAATTTTTCTTATTGTATAGTTCTTTGTATGTCCTGAATACCAGTCCTTTGTCTTGTGTTTTGCAAACATTTTATATCAAGCTGTAACTTGTCTATTTATTTTCCACAGAAGTTAGATCAGAAAATGTAATTTATTTAGAAAGTAAATTGGAGAGAAAGATGGAATTCACCTCCCCAAGGGAGGGGAGGGGGAAAAAGCTTAAGAAAACATGGTCAGGCCATATTTTGTCTGTTTTCTTAATGGCCTTTTTATTTAATGAGCAGAAATTTTAAATTTTTATAAAACCTATTTTATCATTTTTAAAAATGTTATGGTTGCCACTTTCCTAAGAAAGCTTTGTCCACCATTAAAATTGCCAAACTAATGTTTTAGCTTTTACATTTGGCTCTTCACCTGATTTTTGTGTATGGTATGAGGTAGGGATTAAGGTTCATTTTTTAAAATGTGTACACTTAATTATTCCAGTACCAATTGTTTATATGATTCTCCCCACCATACTTGATATCTTTGTCAAAACTTAAATGTGTATAAGTCTATTTCTGAGTTCTCAATTTGCTCCCATTGATCCATTTAAGTATATGCTAGTACTGTAATGTAGCTTTACTGCAAAATCTTCAAGTCCTCTTCTTTCCTTTCTAAATACTATGGACATTCCAGGTACTTCACATTTTCTTTTTCTTTTTAAGTGAGCAAGCAGGATTTATTGAGCGGATAAAGAAGCTCCCATAGTGGGAGAGGACTTGAAGGGGTTACTCCCACATTTTCATATATATTTAGAAGCAGACAGGCAAATGTTTATTTTAAAAAGTTTGGTAAAAATATTATTCAGCTTGTGTTGAATTTATATAACACTTTTAACCTTTCAATGTATAAATGTGAAACATATAATTTACTTATATCTAATTTCTCTTACCAATATTTTGTAAATTTCAGTATTAAGGTCTTGTACATTTTGGCAAAACTTCTAAGTTGCTTTTTGACACTATAATTAAGAATCTGAATTTCAATTGTTCATTATTGGCATTCTTAACACCTTTTAAAATGTTGGTAGTCATTTTATAGTTTTCTTTTTCTTTCTTTTTTTTTTGAGTTGGAGTCTCATTCTGTCGCCCAGACTGGAGTGCAGTGGCCGCTGGGCTCCAGCGATCCTTCCGCCTCAGTCTTCCAAGTAGCTGGAACTACAGCGCGAACTACCATGCCCAGCTTATTTTTGATTTAGTGTAGAGATGAGGTCTCGCCAAGTTGCCCAGATATTCGCTAGTTTTTTTGTTTGTTTCTTTTTTTTTTCCCGGACTTGTTTTTGTAACAATATAATAACCTCATTAATCTCTTGGAAGAATCAGTCTTAGTTTTATTTTCTCTGTAACACATTACAGTAGTATTTCATTGATTTTTGTTTTATTATTCCCTCTATTTCTCTTTTCCTTAGGTTTGACTGCCTCGTCTTTATAGCTGCCTGAATTAGAAACTTTAAATTATTGGTTGTTGTAAACTTTCTTTTGGAAAAAAAAATCTTGAGACAATAAATTTAGTCCTTACAATGGGTTAAACAGCATCAAAATTTGATGTTATACGCTCTTTATCTTTCAGTTCAAAATATTTCCTAGTTTCTTTTTGTTTATTAACTCATGAATTATTTATATATATATAATACTTAAAGTCAAGGCAGTTGAGATTTTGTTGTCGTCTTTTGTTAGTTTCCATCTTAATTCTAAGGTAGACAGAGAACATATTATAAATTGTTTCAATATTTTTACATTTCGAGACTAATTTTTATTTGAATGGCCCAGAATAGATTCATAATAAAGTTTAAAATAATTTTAAATGAAATTATTTTTGTGAGCTACACAGATCAAATTTATTGCTCAAAATTATGTTTTATTTGCATGTATGCATATGTGTGTGACTTCTCTTAGCTACTGAGTTGTGTTAGTTCTTAGACAGATTGCAAACTTATCTACTTTTTAATTTCCATCAATTTTTGCTCCCTATACTTTGAAGATATGTTGAGTATGTACAGATTTAGGATTATGATATGCTGAATGACCTCTGTCATCATGATGAAATATATCTCTTTAGTAATGTTTCTTGTCTTATTGAAGACAGTGTAACTAAATTAGTATAACTAAATTAAAATAAAATAGTATAACTAAATTAGATTTTTTAGTGTTTCACTCTTTACTTTTTCCAATTTTTTACTTTCACCTTTTTGTGTCTTTGTCCCTTTAGAGTTGACTCTTAAAAGTATCATATAGTCATACAGTTTTGTTTTTGCTAAGTAATTTGAAACTACCTTTAGTTAGAGGTATTTAGCCCAATTATACTTAATCTAATTACTGATATAGTTGTGTCCATTTCCACTACTTTTGATTTGTCTGGTTTGTTTTTTCCACCTTTTAAATTAACATTATTTCATTTTCTCTCTTCTATCTACTTGTTACAGATTTGTTCCTGATTATCTTAGCAGTTACAGTGCACATTATTCTTTTATCACAAATACAAATTACTTTCACTGCTTTCATGATACTGCTAAAAACACACTCTTTTAACTTCATGTACCCTTTCCTTTTCCATAGTGTTACTGTGAACTTCAGATATGCTAAATTTTTAAATAACACATGACATTCAATTGTTTTTTGTACAATATTTATTTGCTATTTATGTCTCCCTTGTGCAGTTCCATGTTTTTATCTATGAATATTGTCCTTCATCTTGCAGAGCTCCCTTATTACATATTTTAGTGCTGTGTTGCTGACAAATCCCTAGTATTTTTTTAAATGTCCATACTTCTCAGTTACATTTAAAGTGCACAGAATCCTATAATAGTAGTTATTCTCTTTTAACATTTAAAGGTACGATTCCAAAATGGAGAGTGATTCCAGAAAGATGGCAGAATAGGAAGTCCTAGACCCGTCTTCCCTCCATGGAGACACCAACTCAACAACAATACACAACGGACTCCCTTTGGGAGAAATACAGAAACCCGTTAAGAGACTCCTGCAACCCAGGAAACTAGATACATCAAAGCTGGCAGGAAAATCTGGTATACATTCACCACAGTCTTTCCCCACAGTTCAGTGAGGAGAGACTAAAGAAAATTCCCAGTTCCCAGATTGTATCTGAGGAGGGAAAGAGAAGACTGAAACATACGACAATGTTCAGACTTTCTAGAGAGCTGCCCTGAGAGACTAGTTGCTTTCTCTCCTGACTCAGAGCAATGATAAGAACTAGCAAACTCTTGTTCATCTAGTCTTTGCTGCTTATACAGGTCTAATGATTTTAAAGTACTTTTAAAAAATCTGACATGACTATTTCTAGTTGTTGCAGTAGAATCACTGGTATGCCACAACAAAATACATTCTATCAAGAAAACTCATCATTTTGTTAAATGACACTCAAAACTTTTGTCTGAATATATCTAGAATAACACAAGAACAGCAATGAATTAACAAGGCTTCCATCATCCATAGTAGACAATTACACATTATCTATCATAAAACAGAACCATATTACACTGTAAGAATTCCTTAAAGAATGCTCCCTAAGTTTTTACTGAATTCTGTATAACCCTGTCTTTTGAACCATGTTGCACATATCCAAAAATAAAAATTAAATTAAAAAGTCAAATGTTGGCTGGGCTCAGTGGCTCAGTCTGTAATCCCAGCACTTTAGAAGGCTGAGGTGAGTGGATTGCCTGAGCCCGTGGGTTCGAGACCAGCCCGGGCACCTTGGTGAGACCTTGTCTCTAAACAGATAAAAAATTTAGCTGGACATGGTAGCACGTGCCTGTAGTTCCAACTACTTGGAAGGCTGAGGCGGAAGGATCGCCAGAGCCCAGCAGGTCGATGCTGGAGTGGCCATGAGTATGCCACAGCACTCCAGCCTGAGTGACAGAGATTTAAATGAAAAAAAAAAAAAAAAAAGCCAAATGTTAAAAGGGGGAAAATAACCTATTTGTTTAAAGTAAATTTTAAACTTGGGTCCCTAACTATACATTTTTGGTGTACTTATTGTAAAATAAACAATACACACACAACAACAACAATTAAACCAGAATATTCGGCTTCATTCAGTTGTAGTTTTCCTTAGAAATAATATTGGTACTGAAATTTCAATTAATCTGCTTAAACTAGGGGTAGGGAGAGGGGAGACTAGCATTTATAACCTGAAGGAGATGCAAATTATTTAAAATTATGCTATGTTAAAGTGCCTAGCTTGCTCTACTGTTTATGAGAACATCCAAAGGTACTTATTTAGTGAAGGTTGTAAATCTCTAAATGGTAATAGTATGACAGCCATTTCACTTAGCTTAATGCAGATAATACTAAAATTCCTAATACAAGCAATCATTCCAGGGTTTAAAACAATTACTTTGGGATGGAACAAACTTAACTACGGAAGATCTATTCTACTACTAGGGTTACATCTTAAAATTTTATAACCTTTGACCAATATTCTGTACATTTTAAATTTACTTTTCTCTTTAGGTATACCAGTTTTCCAGTTTATACTAACCAAATGAGATTGAATCCTTTTGATTTTCTTCTTCTTTTTTTTTCTTTTTTAAATACATGTGCGTAAGCGTGGTCAATCATCAAGCTGCATGTAAGGAAAATACTGTCATAATCATTAATAAATGGACCTTTAAGGGGTGTAGTTGATTCCTTATTTAAAGTATTACAAGGAGGCCAGGCATAGTGGCTCACACCTGTAATCCCACCATTTTAGGAGACCAAGGAGGGAGGATCTCTTAAAGCCAGAAGTTTAAGATCAGCCTGGGCAACAAAGCAAGACCCTGTCTCTACAAAAAATAGAAAAATTAGTGAGGCATGGAGGTGTGTGTCTACAGTCCTAGCTATCAGGCGGCTGAGGCAGGAAGATGGCTTGAGCCCAGGAGTTTGAAGCTGTGGTGAGCCATGATCATGTCACTGTACTCTAGTCTGGGCAACAGAGTGAACCCATCTCAAAAAAATAAAAAATATTAAAATAAAGTATTACAAGTATTTATATTGTAAAACTGACTTATACACTTGATATTTTGGGGAAAGGACCACCAACAAATACTTGAAAATACAGAAAACACTATCTAAAAATCTCAGTGACGGAAATGTCTTATATTTGCACTTTCTGTATGATAGCCATTTTAAAAGACATATAAATGCCTCTTAGTCAACGTGTTTCTATATTACCATACTAATATGGGTAGTTTTCTTATAAAGAAACAGTGAAGTGTAGGTAAATAAAAATGGTTGCCAACCCTTTACATTCCTTCATTGAGAAGTGGGGTCTGTTGCTTCTTCCTTTTAATCCAGGCTGGTCTTTGACTGCACAGCCCAATAGAGTACAGTGCCAAATCTAGGCTCACCTTCAAGAGGACTGGCAGGTTCTACCTATGCCTCTGGAAGTCCTGTACTACCTCAATACCCCAACCGGAGTAACCATATGAAAAGATGCCAAAAATGGATTAGGAGGGGAGGATGAGTCCAGCTTCCCATACATTTTCACACAGGTACAAAGAATATAAGTCAAATCACACTGGGCCCTCCAGCCCAATCCAGCTAAAAATACAACTGACCAGCCCCAGTCTATCAGGCAGAGCAAAAGAATCACAGTACTGAGTCCAGCCTGAATTGCTGTCCTAAAAAAATCAGGACTAATAAGATTGTTATTTTAAGCCACTAAGTTTTAGGGTAGATTTGTTTTTTGATCACTCAATAACAGGAATGATAGCAAGGAATGACAATAGTTTTGGGAAGGAAAACAACACCAAGATTTCCCTCACTTTGCCAAAATGTTTTAGTCACATTTACAAACTGCTGAGACATATAATCTTTCATTTTCTTCTTACTTACTAGTTGTGGTTTTAGAGACTGAATATCATGACTTGACCTTATTAATCTGACTTAAAATAATGAATTTATTAAAATTAGAATGCTGATGTATACAACAATGAATAATTTTTAAGTGACCAAATAAAGTATTTTTTTTTGTTGTTACTTAACAATATAAAATGAGCAATTTTCAAATATCAAATACTGGGCTGAGAAAAACATGCATTTACATTTGTATTCTGTACACAGATTTATTTTAAAAGAACATTCTCAGTTTGGAAGAATGCAAAAATTATATGCAGAAAAAAGTTTCTAAAGTTACAAAATAAAAAGTATAAAAATGAATCCAGTGTAATTTATAATCTTCTGAGAATATTATTAATACCATCTTTGTAGCACAAATATACAAAATAACACCCTACTAAATAATACTTTTCTTGCTCAAAAACCAGGTAGAAATGTTACCTTTGGGAATAAAGCTAAAAATGTTTATCATTACATACATATATCCATGAATATTATAAATTCTCCCAAGGTCTCAGGAATTCCCATTTTCCCACTATTGATCCTAAAGAATTACATTTGTCACATTTTTATTGAAATGATAAATGTACCTCAGTTACTACTCCAAAAATACAATATCAAATATTTTTTGTTCACTTGATCACTGAGATGGAATTAGATAATAAAAATACGCTAATGTTTGGTTTTTGCCTAAGTCTTTTAGAAAGTCAAACAGCTGAATGCCTCTTTCAATGACACTTCTAAGTCATTCAAGTTGTATTTGATCAGTGATTCTTTGATTATATAACACAAAAAAGGCACTACCTTCAGATTTCTAGTTAATATGTGAATATTCACTTGGAAGTAGAGCAAGTATGCTTGATGTAACTTGCAAGTTCAACTCTCAAAATTATGTGCTTTTATATGCTAAAATTCTGCAAGTTGCTACAATAAATTCTGATGGTAAAAACTTAATTTTATGTACACATACACAAAATACTAATGACTTTCAAGTAGTTCAACAGTAAAATAGATACTTGGGAATATTAAAAGAGTCATATTAAAAGAACTTTAGGAACAATATTATGTACTTTTGTAGCAGACAGTACTGATATAAATTTAAGAGATGTTAGACACAGCATGATTTTAATCCATGTGGAACCATTTGTTACACTAACATTCATTGACAAAAGCAACCTTTAATTATGTACATAAAGGCATACCTTGGGGATATGGTGGGTTCAGTTCCAGACCACTGCAATAATGCAAATCACATTTTCTTTTGTTTCCCAGTGCATATAAGTTATGTCAACTATTATGTGTCCAATAGCATGTCTAAAAGAGGTACATACCTTAATTTAAAAATACCTCCTAACTGCTAAAAAAAAATACTAATTAATATCTGAGCCTTTAAATCATAATCTTGCTGGTAGAATATTGCTTTGATGCTGAGGGCTGCTGACTGATCAGGGTGTTGGTTGCTGAAGGATGGGGCATCTGTTGCAATTTCTTAAGACAATAAAGTTTGCTGCATCCACTGATTCTCCTTTTCACAAAAAACTTATCTGCACCACGGCAAGCTATTTGATAACATTTTACCCACAGTAGAAATTCTTTCAAATCAGGAGTCAAACCTCTCAAACCATGCCACTGCTTTATCAAATGAGATTATGGAATATCCTAAATCCTTAGCAACCATTTCAAAAATCTTCACAGTATTTTCACTGATTCCATCTCAATAAATCATGGTGTTTCATCTATAAGAAACAACTTTTCACCTGCATGAGTTTATCTTGAGATTGCAGCAATTCAGTTATATGTTCTGGCTCCACTTCTAATTCTAATTCTCTTGCTATTTCTACCACATCTACAGTTACTTCCTCCCTTGAAGTCTTGAAACCCGTTAAACTCACCCAAGAAGTTTGGAATCCACTTCTTCCAAACTTCTGTTAATGTTGATATTATGATCCTCTCCCACGAATCATGAAGGTTCTTAATGACAAATAGAACCTATGGAGAAGGTTTTTAATGCACTTTGCCCTGAAAATCAGAGGAATCACTATCTATGGCAGTGATAGCCTTAAAAAACATATTTCTTAAATAATAAGACTTGAAAGTCAAAATAACTCTTTGATTCATGGACTATATTAGCAGGCATGAAACATTAATGGCCTTGTACATCTCCATCAGAACTTATTCTGAGCAGCAGTTCTCAACAGCAGGATTAAAATGATTGGTAAACTATGCTGTAAACAGATGTGCTATCATCTGGGCACTGTTGTTCCATTTATAGAGCACAGCCAGAGTAGAGTTAGCCTAATTCTTAAGGGTTCCTAGGCTTTTTGGAATAGTCATTGAGAACTGCCTTCAACGTAAAGTTGCTGCATTAGCCCCTCACCAGAAAGTCAGCTTGTC
>CAUYQG010002331.1:0-38596 GCA_963574415.1 Tarsius wallacei
CAAGTCATTTGTTCTCTTTTAGCATTACTTTATCTTGTATCAAATCACGAACATAACACTTAAACTGCATAGAGTTTGGGGAGATTAATGATATTATGTGCGTAAACCTTTTAGCATGATGCCTCACCTGATTGATAAATATTAATTTCTATGATTAAATATTAGTTTCTATTATTATCAACTGTACCCCCCAAGTTCATAGCAATTTTCATACAATGCTGCTTTAGCAATTCATTCTAACAAAATGAAATGTGACAAATATTTCCAACAGTAATAAAATCCTAAGGCTTTTGAAATTGCTTTGGGCTAAAAATAATGCCTTCAGGATTCATCTTCTCTGAATACACAATTAAACTGTACTACCAAGAAAATGCAGTGGACTTTGTTCATTTTTTTTCAACAGAGTCAGATTTCAAAGATGAAGTTCAAGGTGTTTTGGAAAACAGGTCTGGTTGTCCCAACCAGAAGAATAGACTCTACCAAGAATGTTCTATGGTAAATGATTGGGTCATTTTATCTTGTTATTTTCCGTCTAAAATGCTCTTAAACCTTTGTTGCCTAAATTCCCTATCCTGTTGCTAGGCCTGACTCCAATGCCCTTAAGTAGCTTCAAAAGCAGCACCATCAATATCAATCATGCCTTCCTAAAAATGGCTGGCCTTGATCATCTATATCAGAAGCTCAGCAGAGATTACCTTCAGGAGAGAACATTATGGGTTCCTGTCCTATTGTAGACTGTTTTATCTACAACTGTCACAACTGTAACGTCCCAACTGTCCATTCTGTGTGTGTATGTCTTATAACTTTTCCATCTCACTGGAAGCTCCTTAAGGGCAGGGGAAATAACAGATACGTTATTGTGCTTTGCAATTCTTGGCTCATAACAAAAAATTCAAAAAGTGTTCAATTAGATGAAATACTAAATGAAGAAATGTCTGCAGACCCTCTTTTTTGGTGCCTTGAAGTGCTTCTCACTCACATTGTGTCCATTATGAATATTTTCTAATCATCAGCCAAATACCACTTGTTCCCAGAGGGTCACTGGATAAACAGGAATGGAAACTACCCGCTTTGGTGAGAAGGGATGGGATGGGTGAGAGGAAAAGAGGGAACTCTCAATTCAGCTGAGTCTCAGGTTTCAAGCATGTTGTGAGAACATCGCTTTCCCTGACCTTTTACTGATAATGTATTGTTTTCAAATGAAAGTTTTTCCATCTCAGCTCAGTGACTTAACTGGTGATCTGATCTCTCCAACTATTTGGCCCATAATCAAATGAGGATGTGGCTCATTGAGGAAATTTCAAGGGTGTTTGTTTCCTGGATGGATACATTGTTTCCCATCAGCATCTAGCACAGAGAATGTGAGATGATCCCCTGCTTTGCTAAGCATTGGTTAACAAGTCAAAACCCAAAGCACAGTGCTCAGTGGTGTTCATTTGTTTTCCTGTCTTTTGAATTCTTAAGCCATGGTGATTTAGAACAAAGACCCTCTCACCCACCCTACCTTGGAGTTCCAGGAGGCCTAAGCAATCTTCAAAGGTAGTAACTGACATCTTTGAACCATTTTCAATATTTTAGAAAAACATAATGAATAAGATCCATGAAAATGAAATTCCCTGGGAATATTAAACCCATTGATAATACAACTGAAATTACTTATATCCCTTCTTTGTGCCAGAAATGGTCATGAATTAATCATGTAAAAAGAGATATGATAAAATGCCCATATGCAGATGACACTTTTTAACAAATTTATTAAAGCTTGGAACTATTTGGATTTTTTTTAAAAAACCTAATGGAAACAGCCTATTTATTGCAATATGGCTCTAAAAGCTAACTCCAGCAGTGAGCTTCTTTTGTTTTGGCAGGAGTAATTATCTTCGGCTAATCAGAAGCTGTTATTGTCAGTTCTGAATACCCTCTGTTCCTAAAGATTAAATAATCATATTGCTTAATACACACAGTCTGTTTGGTAGATCATATCTTTCAAAATAACAGGACTCAAAAGAGAAAATATGATAAGGTGAATCTGTGTGGTGAAAAATGTGGAAGCCACTGTGCAGGACTATGCCTGGCATACGGTCAAGATACAATTTATATCTGTCAAATGGGTGAGTGAAGTGACCAGCCTCTCCATCAGAAAGAGTAAAAGTATGAAGTCCTAAAAGTTAACCTGCTCACAGTCACACAACTGGCAGGAGACAGAGCCAGGCTCAAAGTGAAACACAGCAAGTCATTCTACAAGAAAACTGCTGGCCAGAATAGGAAAGAAGAGAATTACCTTTAGCTTAGTTCAGCCTCACATAGAAACACAAACTCATCAGGCTACTTTCTTCTTTCGTAACAGAATAACAAATGCAAACAGCTTTTTTTTTTTTCTCTCTAACTTTCGAGATCTCTATACCAAAGCCAAAACCAAATCCATCTGAGGGGTTATTCCACAAGATGAATTCTAAATCATCACAGTAGGTGAATGAGCAGAGCTAGAAAGGGTCACGCTTCCTACAATTGTCACTTGGCCTTGGCACCCTGGAAATCAGGCATCAGTGTCCTGAGGACCTATGGACTGAAAATTATCATAAGGACAAAACCACTATGAAAGGAATATCATTTTACTCTACTTTCTGCATATATATATATATATATATATATATATATATGATTTAATTAATTCATAACAGAAGTTACATCAATGGTTTCCAATTTAAATAAGCTTTGATAAAGACCTGATAATGAATGCCATGGAATCCTCTGCTACTAACAAAAGATGCTGGTAACCTTGAGTTCATCAGTTCCTTCCCTCCGTCTCTAAATTCCTGATTAATGTGAAAATGGTTGTGCTCCCTACAAGAAACACAGAGCAAGCTGATTTGCTAGAGGCTTTATAATCCTTCTAATGATAAGTTTCTGCTCATAGACAACAGTTATCTGAACATATTAAAGTATGCTTTCTATAAAAGCAGATGCTGTGCTATAAAGTACTTTAGGTTTTCTAAGTTCTTAATATGCATATTATTATTTTTTTCTTTGCCATCCTTCCCACAAAAAGAAACTAAAACTAAATGCCGGTCATATTAATTAGTAATCTTCTGGCAGATCCACTGAAAATGGTGTTTTTAATAATGTTAGCTCGCTTCAGAACTCTGGCAAAGCTTTCCTGCAAGAGTATCTCTTTTCCCATTCTTTAGTTCCTTCTCAAGGAAAATGTATTTTTTTTTTACAGTTAATGAGCTTTCTTTCTCAATAACTGCATTTCATAATGAAACAATTCCTTCTGTATACGAGAAGAAAGCCAGGGAAAAGAAATGGAAAGAAACAAATGGGAGCAGAAAAGATAAAAGAGAAATCGGATGAAGATCTTAATACCATAAAAGAGGTAGCCTCGTGAATTTTGCAACCGTAGATGTCAAATAGAACAGGCTGGGGAAATTCTTGTCAAAGTACCACTTTCGCCTATTTTTTTCTCCTCAAAACATGTGTTAGATGCATTCTGTGGCGACTTGATAACTCGGGTAGAAAAAATAATGGCACATACTGTGTCTTTCACGAGCACATTGAAATCAGTAAAATTTAATAAATTATTAATATAGAAGTATTACTGCAAAGTCGGTTGGCCATCATTTCAAATTCCTTTGTTTGGCCATTCTGATTGTTCTATGCTCCTAACAAACACTTACTGAAACAAAGACTTATTGCATCCTTCTCCTGTATATAATGTAGGCAGTGTCTGCAACTTATTAATCTTTGCTTTCTTTGTTACTAAAATGTCAATAAAAGACTGAAACAATCATATAATCGCAAACCACAAGGAATTTCATCACTCACAGCCATTCACATAATGAGTATAACATAATTAATAATCTTATATCATGACTACTACTTTACATACTTATATCATTTTATATATCATTATTAATGTATTAATAATGTATTGATACATTGATAATGATAATTAATATAATTTTTAACCAATGAGTAAGTGCCAGATGAGTTGCAACAGAGAAAATGTAGTTTAAATGGCTCCACCTTTTTTCTTCCACTAAGAAAGTGTTCTATCATAAACTTCACAGCAACCTGGATGGACTTAGAGTCTACGGTACTGAGTGATCTGCCACAGAAACAAAGAACTGAGTATCACATGTTCTCACTCATAAGTGGACCTTGAACAATTATCGTGATACTATAAGAAAAGGATCAACAGCAGGAAGCTTCCGGGGTGAGGGGGAAAGGCAGAAGCGGCAGTTGAGGGAAACTGCCAGGGGAGGGAGGAGCACGTCTCATCAACAAGGGCACCTGCATGATGAATGTTTGTATACCTAACCCTGAATTGTACCCCACATCTTTAAAATAAAAAAATTCAAAGAAAAAGCAAACAAACAAAAAAGTCTTCTAAAATTGAATGCAGGAAAGTGATGTGACTATAGGAATTATCTTAGAGCCACTTTATACATACATGTTTTTGAATAAATCAATTGAATTTAATATAGATATTTGAATCAATAACTTTCAAGCTTCAGTCCTTTGATTATAACTGTTAATACATTATTTTTTATACATGGTACTGTTAAACTCAACATGCCAGCGTGACACCCCTTCAAAACCACTGAAATTGCTCTTTCCAGGGTCCAAGGCTTAGCTCAATGTACAGCAGGCACTATGCTAAGCATTTAATTTTCATTATCTGACTCGATGCTGACAACATCCACCATTCAAATGAGGAAAAATGAGGTGACCTGCCCAAGAAGATCCAATCTGTATGGAATGGAAGCAGAGTTTGAACACAGGTCTATTCGATTCCAAAGGTTTTAACTTCTATGCTGTTTTTGTATTGATGCTTTCATTCCTAAAGGAGGAGTTTAAGTTTCCTTAAAGTGACTGATCTGTAAGAGACTGTGATGTGACATGTTTGCTTAGAAAACGTAGAAAGGGCCAGGCATGGTGGCTCACGCCCGTAATCCTAGAACCTTGGAGGCCGAGACAGGCGGATTGCTTGTGCCCGGGAGATCAACAGCTTAAGCGACATAGCAAGACTCCATCTCTACAAAACAAAAGATTTAAAAATAGCCAGGTGTGGCAATGTGCACCTCTAGTCCCTACTTGAGAGGCTAAGGAGGGGGGATCGCTTGAGTTCAGGAGGTCGAGGCTTGGTGAGCCATGGTCATGCTACAGCAATCCTGCCTGGGTGATAAAGCAAGACTCTGACTCAAAAAAAGAAAAAGTGAAAAAAGAAAGGAAGGAAGGGCGGGAGGGAGGGAGGAAGGAAAAAATGTAGAAAGTACAGGAAGTAAAATTTAAGAAAATAAAAATAACAAAACTCTAGCATAGTTAGTATTATTATGCAGCAATAAATGCTGTTAGTCTTTTGCTAACATTCTCCCAGCTTTCTCTTTTAATGCGAACTGAACTGAGAGAATAGAGTCACTATCTACTGCTGAACAAGAGACTGAGAAAGAGAATGATGCTTCATCTCTGAGCCTAATCAGGTTCCCACAGCTAGTGATTTCTAAGCTTTTGCCATGTTTTTTATATTTGCAAAGAAAATTTGGAAATATGTTTAAGTGAAGGGGCTAGAGAGAGTTGCATTCTTACGCATAAGAAATTGACAGAAATTTTTGGTCTCTGTGTTCCTGAAAAAAAGGTGAGCAGAAAAGAAAGGTGACTAAAAAAGAAAAAAGAGAGAGAGAGAGAGAGAGAAAAGAGGGTCAAACCACACAGGGAAGTAGCCAAAAGACTTTTAAGAACAGGAACGTTTAATTTTCCATCTGAAGTCATTTGTGTTTTGAGATGCGGTTCTCTCAACCTCCCACAAATCTGTTATAAAAGGGCTCATGTAAGTGGTTTTGAATGTGTAGCAAGGAAAGAGGTTAAGTTCCACGTGGGGGCAATGACAGGGCTACTGAGAAATTACACCGAAACACGGAGCAGAGAATTAGCATTTGGAAATCCAACGCATTATCCACTGTGCCACGGAGCCACCTGAGAATCAGCATTTGGAAGAGACAGACAGAGTCAAAGGTGACCACAGGGCACACGTCACCTAGGACGTCACAGAAATGTTAGGGGATGCATCAGATATCAGTAGAATATGGAATGGAATGGAGATTTGATCTACTATTACCTAGATTTTAAAAGGCAGAATAATTGCTGAGTGCTATTCTGTGAAAAGTATCAACTTGTGTATAGATCTGATGCCTTTTCAGTAATTTACGTTGTCTCTAAGTTTCACTGCTCAGTATAAGTTTACCCAACCATACTGGAACATCACAACTTGCTCATCAGAATGGGTGAAATGAAAAAGAATGACAACATGGGCAGGATGGTGACAAAGCCAGTCAGAGAGATGTGAGTCTAGGCATGGGTGAGGAAACATAAGGATGGATCTGTGTGTGCGTGCAAGTGGGGGAGTGAATTATACCTATAATCCCAGCACTTTGGGAGGTCAAGGAGGGAGGATCACATGAACCTAGGAGTTCAAGACTAGCCTGGGCAACACAGCAAGACCCCATCTCTATAAATAGAGAGAAAGAAAGAAACAGAGAGAAAGAAAGAAACAAAGAAAGAAAGGAGGAAAGAAAAGACTACGAAGAGTTCTATGTCCCAAGTACCCTAATTTGATCATTATACATTATATGTGTATCAAAATATCATATATACCTCAAAAGTATGTACAACTATAATATATCAATTAAAAATTTTTAAGACTGAAGCTACTTTTTTTTTTTTAGAATTAACAGTGAAGAAATTACCTTAACTCATGATTGGGCATCTAAATGAAAAATCCAACTTCAGAACTAGATAAGATTCTAAAGTTTAGCCAAAGTCCAGATATTCACCTCCCAAGTATATGCCCAAGGGAAAATAGCGCATATAAACATCAAAGAACTAACTTATCTGTGCGGGAATTCCTCCTTGGCATTGACTGGGAAATGTATGCTTCCCAATCCTGAGAAAAATCAAGGCGAGAAAAATGGGGGAAAGTATTATATTTGTGTTATAAAAATTAAAGCTTCACAGTTGACATAGAAACAGTAGTGAATTGAAGGGATCCACTGGATCAAGTTGAAAGCAAGAAGAAACAGACAAGCAGGGCAGTCCGAGGTTAAGGTCAGTGTTTCCTGGAAGCAGTGCGGGAGTAGGTAGGAGGAAAATGGCCGTGATCTAATCAGGGAACAGTACTTGTGCTCACGGCCATGTTCAAGTGTGTGTTCTTGGCCCTGTCTGCCTCTTTGCAAGTAAAATAAACCTTATCATATTTATGCTTACAGGATGCTTTACAAATCCCAGGAGCGGTGCTCCAAGAAACAACAGATTTTGGAAGAAAAGAAGTCCTGGGTGATATTGGCGTGTCGTTCTGTACAGTGTTATTAATCAGTCCTGCTTGGAGACCCAAATGCCATCTGAATACTCCTGAATCGTGTTCGCTGACATTTTTCAGCGCTTGAATATTAGCTGTAAGCTACAGTTCTCGGTAAACATTTTACCAAAAAAAAAAAAAAACCGCAAAGAGATGAAGATGTAAATGTCGTTAAACACTCTAACTGCTGTTGAATCAGACGTGGATCTGAATCTGGACTAGCCAAGATGATAGTACTCTTGATGGTAAAACCAAAATCATAGCAAGCAGACAAAATATTTTACTCATTAAAAAAAGGAAATGGGGAACACGGGCAGGATGGTGACAAAACCAGTCAGAGAATGTGAGTCTAGGCATGGGTGAGTGAACATAAGGATGAATCTGTGTGTGCGTGCAAGTGGGGGAGTGAATGTCCGACTGAGGGCAGGTGCTGGATCGAGCACCCAGGGCTCCCCTGCAGAAACCACTGCAAT
Organism: Tarsius wallacei; assembly: GCA_963574415.1. NCBI lineage: Eukaryota > Metazoa > Chordata > Mammalia > Primates > Tarsiidae > Tarsius > Tarsius wallacei. The sequence goes on from CAUYQG010002331.1 coordinate 7,828, forward strand.
TTACCACGCTCTGAATTTGGCCCATGTGCAGGAACATCTGTCATTCTCGAGGAACCTCTTGAGAAAAGACAGCAGAGATCAGCCACCTCTCTCGGCACCTGGCCCCTGGCCCACACAACCACCTGTGGCAACAGGCAAGGCACTGGCAGCCGGGAACCGTAGAGAAAGCACAGGGAGGAAATCTGGAGCTGAGCTCCACTGGAGGATAAGACAGGCCGATGCTATTTTCTCTGTCCCAGAACCCAGCACAAATCTGCTCTAGCTCACCCAATACTGAGCAGCCTGCATCCTGAGACCAAGGGACAATCTCCACACACCTCTGGGATTGACCATGGTTTGCCCAGAGAAGATATTCCAAGTGTACAATACCAGAGAGACAGACACCCCACTCCCTGCAGTGGATCAGACACAGACGCATGTAATCAGAGTGGGAGACCCAGCAGCAAAGTTGGGCTGAGTCCTGATCTGATCCACCCATCCCTCCAGCTGTTCATAGGGCATCTGACCCATGTGGAGAGCAGCCTGATTGGCCTGTGCTGAGCTGAAAGCAGAGGGGAGGATCCAGAGGTCAGAGCCCTTTCCTACTGCAGCAAGCCAAAAACAGCTAGGCTTAGGATACACCAGTTTACAAAAAAAAAAAGGAAAGAAAAGGAACCCGAAATTCGATAAATGGCCACAAGAGGGAGCTCGTTTTTCCCCACTCTCTCCATGCATCTCTTTCTGTGTGTCTTCTCATTTTATTTGCCCATTTTTCTCCCCATTTTTTGTTTATGGGAATACTTAAGGGAGAGTGTATCTTTGATTTTTTTATTATTTTTGTCTACTTGTTTATCTGTTCATTTGCGTGCCTGTTTTCCTTCTTCTTTCTCTTCATCTTCTTTTCATCTCCTTTCTTCCTCTGTTCTTTTCCTTTTTCTTATCTGATTTTGGTTTCAGGGGGGCATACATATGCTCCTACTGCATGGACGCATTTCAAATACAAATACCTATTTCAAATTTCATAAGATTGAAATACCGCCATGCACCTTCTCAGACCACAGTGGAATAAAAATAAATGTCAGCACCAAAAAAGTTCCCCTCAAACCCACAAAGACATGAACGCTAAACTCTTGGGTCAACACAGAAATAAAAACAGAAATTAAAAGATTCCTGAAAACAAATGAAAACGAAGAAACATCTTGCCAAAACCTCTGGGATGCCATGAAAACAGTACTAAGAGGGGAACAAGATTCTATATCTCTCTGAACACACATTAAGAAAATAGAAAGATCACAAGCTGACACCTTAACAAATCACCTAAGGGAGCTGGAAAAACAAGGCCAGCAAAACTCTAACTTCAGCAGAAGAATCCAGATCACCAAAGTAAAAGCCCAAATACAGGACACGGAAGACAAAAATATCATAGAAAAAAAAAGCAATGGGACAAAAAACTGGTTCTTGAAAGAATAAACAAGACTGATGAACTACTAGCCAGATTGACCAAGCAAATGAGAGAGAAAGCCCAAATAAACAAAATCAGATATGCAAAAGATCAAGTCACAACTGACCCCAAAGAAATACAAAAGATTATCGAGATTAACGTGCACATCTGTCTGCAAACAAACTCGAAAACCTAAAGGAAATTGAGGGCTTTCTGACATCACACAACCTCCCCAGGTTGAAACAAGAAGAAATGAGACCCTAAATAAATCAATAACAACCCAGGAAATTGACTCCATCATAAGATAACTACCTACCAAGAAAAGCCCTGGACCAGATAGCTTTCTGGTGGAATTTTACAAAACTTGCAAGGAGGAGCTGATACCAATCCTACTGACAGTATTTCAGGTAATCGAGAAAGATGGAACTCTCCCCAAGTCATTTAATGAAGCTAACGTCACACTGATACCCAATCCGGGTGAAGATCCAACAAAGAGAACTAAAGAGAACATATGAGCAGCCAGCAGGTACATGAAAAAATGTTCGTATCCCTGATGAACATAGATGCATAAATTCTCAACAAGATTCTAGCAAATCGGATCCAAAAACACATCTCAAAGTCATACACCATAACCAAGTAAGCTTCATGCCCAGGATACAGGGCTGGCTCAACACCAGCAAGACCACAAATGCAATTAAATACATCAACAGATGTAAAAGCAAGAACCACATGATTATATCATTAGATGTAAAAAAAGCTTTCAATAAAACCCAGCATGACTTCTTGGTTAAATCCCTTGAACACCTAGGCATAGAGGAAACATACCATAAAATAGTAAGAGCCATCTACAATAAACCCATAGCCAACATATTGCTAAATGGACAGAAACTGGAAGCCTTTCCTCTGAAAACCAGAAAAAGACTAGGCTGCCCGCTCTCACCCCTTCTGTTCAACATAGTGTTGGAAGTCCTAACTAGAGCAAACAAGAGAAGGAAGTCAGGGGTATCCAAATAGGAAAAGAGTAAGTTAAGTAATCTCTCTTTGCTGATGATATAATCCTATACCTCGAAAATCCAAGAGAATCTGTCAAAAAAACCTCCTTGCACTGATAAAGAACTTTGGCACAGTCTCGGGGTACAAAATAAATTTGCAAAAGACAGTTGCTTTCTTATACACCAACAGCAATCAGGAAGAGAGCCAAATAAAAAGCACAATCCCATTTACAATAGCCATCAAATGAATACCTTGGCATCTTCCTAACCAAAATGAAAGACTTTTACAACAAAAACTACAAAATACTGCTCAAAGAAATCAAAGAAGACACGAACAGATGGAAAAATATCCCATACTCATGGATTGGAAGAATCAACATTGTGAAGATGTCCGTCTTCCCCAAGGCAGTCAACAGATTCAACACTATACCCATTCAATTACCAACATCATTCTTCTCAGACCTGGAAATGACAATACAGAAATTCATATGGAAACATAAAACACCATGAACAGCCAAAACAATCCTTAGCAAAAGAAACAAAGCAGAAGGTAGCACACTTCCAGACTTCAAACTTTACTATAAGCCTCCAGTAATCAAAACAGCCTGGTATTGGTACAAGAACAAGCATATAGACCAATGAAACGGGATAGAGATCCCAGAAGCAAAACCTCAATTTCTCAACCAATTCATCTTCGACAAAGTTTCCACCAACAACTACTGGGGAGAGGAGAATCTATTCAGTAAAAATGGTGCTGGGAAAATGGGCTGACCACATGCAGAAGATTAAAACAGGACCCCTATCTATCACCATACACAAAAATCAACTCTAAATGGATCAAAGACTTAAACATAAACCCTCGAACTATAAGAATCTTAGAAAATGCAGGAGACGCCCTTACAGAAATTGGAATAGACAACCAATTCCTGATCAAAACCTCAAGTGTCCATGCCATCAGAGATAAGATAGACAAGTGGGACCTCGTTAAATTGTAAAGCTTCTGCAAAGCAAAGAAACCATCAAGATAGCGGGAAGACAGCCCAAAGAATGGGAAAAGATATCTGCCAACTGTATATCTGACAAAAGCTAACATCCAGGATCTACAAGGGACTCAAATCTGAAAGGAAAAAAAACCAAACAGCCCTCTTAAAAAGTGGGGAAAATTTATGAATAGACACTTCTCAAAAGATATATAAGCAGCCAGCAGGTACATGAAAAAAATGTTCAGCCTCACTAATCATCAAAGAAATGCAAATTAAAACCACACTGAGATACCACCTAACTCCAGTCAGGATAGCCATCATCAATAACTTAAAAAACAACAGATACTGGAGAGGATGCCGGAAAAGGGAACGCTTCTACACTGTTGGTGGGAGTGTAAACTAATACAATCTCTGTGGAAAACAGAGTGGTGATTCCTAAAGATCTAAAAACCGACCTTCCATACAACCCAGCAATCCCCCTTGTGGAAATATACCTGGAGGAACTCAAATCATTCTACAAAAAAGATACCTACACACACATGTTTATTGCAGCATTATTCACAATAGCAAAAACATGGAACCAACAGTGCTGCCCACCAAAAGTAGACTGGATTAAAAAAATGTGATACATATACATGATGGAACATTATGCAGCCATAAAGAAGAACAAAATTATGGACTCTGCAGCAATTTGGATGGATTTAGAGTCTATCAGACTCAGGGATCTATTATAGAAACAAAGAACTGAGTACCACATGGTCACACTCATAAGCAGACCCTGAACATTTATCATAATACTATAAGAAACGTTTCAGCAGTGGCAGGATGCTGTCAGGTGATGGGAGAGCACTTAATATCAGTAAGTGTACCTGATCTCAAACCAGGTGAACTGGGGACCAAAGGGAGGCCCAAACCACACCTGTATGATGACCACATATCTACCTAATCCTGAATTGTATCCCACCTCTTTAAAATAAAAATAAATAAAAAGAGGAAATCAGTTTATATGAAACAACATGAACCCAAATATTCAAATTAAAAATGCTTTTGATGACAATCAATGATTCAACCAACGTCATGACAAAAATAAAAGAAATCGCTATACAATTTGAATGTTTCTCATACAACAATGTTTAAGATTACAAGATAGGAAGACTAAGGTTTTGAATGTTTACAATTTTTGCTTTAAAAATAAGTCTAAGTAATTGTTATATTATCTTTCAATCTTTAAAAAGATTATTGAGGACTGGGAGCAGTGGCTCACGCCTATAATCCCAGCACTTTGGGAGGCCAAGGTGAGAGGACTGCCTGAGCCCACGGATTCGAGACCAGTCGGGGTAACTTGGTGAGACCTCGTCTCTACAATAAGTCAAAAATGTAGCCGGGCGTGGTGGTACATGCCTATAGTTCCAGCTACTTGGAAGGCTGGGGCAGAAGGATCGCCTGAGCCCAGCAGCTTGAGGCTGCGGTGGCCGTGAGCGTGCCACTGCACTCCAGCCTGGGCAACAGAGTAAAACTCCAACTCAAAAAAAAAAAAAAAAAAGATTAATGGGTGTTAATTTTGTGTTAATGTTTTCTAGTATCAAATTATTTATAAAGTACAGACTATACTTGTTGAAATATATAACTTTGTCATATATATTGGTTCATAATACTAATTACCCTTGCATCTATTACGATATATACATTTTTAAACAATAACTCTATCACAAGAAAAGTGAATTTTTATTATGGTCACTCATTATTTTAAAGCATTTAAATAGCATGTTATATAAAACACAGAGTAACGTATGATTTCAGGAATTCTGAACTTTCATTCTCAAATGCCAAGGATTACTATATGTAAGTAATTTGGAAACGCTACAAAAAATATTAAAATGGCGCTAGAGGCTTAATTCATTAAAAATAAGGTTAACAACCCATTATTAATATTTCCCCTAAACTCTAATCATAAATGAAACACATGTTCTTGCCAGCACGATTCAGGGAAATGAAACCCATCAGCTGTAAAGGAGTCATATTAACCTGATCTACTTGCTCTAAAATGAATGTTAATGTAGAAAAGCCGATCAAGGAAAAGTCAAAATACTTTCTCGCTTATCCTTCATAAGCTGCACGGTAACTGCTATGTGTGTGGGTGTGGGTGGAGGGGGGTTCCTGCCCTTTTCAGTTTGAAGTCTCCCAGTTCTTGAACTGTTGTTTTTGTTTTTGTTTGAGTTGGAGTCTCACTCTATTGCCCAGACTGGAATGCAGTGGCCGCTCCCGGCCACTGCAGCCTCCACCTGCTGGGCTCCGGCGATCCTTCCGCCTCAGCCTTCCAAGTAGCTGGAACTACAGGCGCATGCTACCACGCCCGGCTGATTTTTTTATTTATTGTAGAGATGAGGTCTCACCAAGTTGCCCAGGCGGGTCTCGAACCCGCGGGCTCAGGCAATTCACTCACCTCAGCCTCCCAAAGCACGAGATTACAGGCTGAGCCACCGAGCCCGGCCTGAACTGTTGTTTTGTATGCACAATAAAATTCAACAATTTTATAATTTGATCTGACATTTTTGACGCAAAGAAATGAAGACAACCAATAAAATGGGAGAAAATATGTGCGAATCATATATCTGATATGAGCTTATTACCTAGAATATATAAAGAACTCTTATGGCTCAATAATAAAGACAATCTCATTTAAAAGTGGTCAAAAGATTTGAGTAGAAATTTTTCTAAAGAAGATACACAAATAATCAATAAGCACATGGAAAGAGATTCATCATTAGTCACTAAGGAGATACAAATCAAAACCACAGTGAGATACCACTGCATACAAGCTATGATGGCTAGGGTCAAATGCAGACAATAATATACATTGGCAAGGATGTGGAGAAATTGGAACCTTCATACGTTGCTGGTGGGAATGTGAAATGGTGGCATCAGTTTGGAAAACAGTCTGCTAGTTCCTTAAAGGGTTAAACATACAGCCACCACATAATTTGGCAATTTTATATTTGGTATATACCCAAGAGAATTAAAACCATATGGCCACACAAAAACTTGTGCATAAATGTTCACAGCGGCATTATTCATAATATTCAGAAAGAGGAAACACCCCAGATGTCCATCAATTAATGAATGGATAAACAAAGCATGCTAGGGTCTGCCCTCCATATCCTCAGTTTCTGCATCTAAAAATTCAACCAATAGTGGATAAAAAATATTCAAACAAAAATTAGTCAGCATGGCTCTGTGTACCTCTAATGCCAGCTACTTGGGAGGCTGAGGTAGGAGGATGGCTTGAGCCCAGAATTTTGAGGCCAGTCTGGACAACATAGAAAGACTCCCGTCCCTAAAAATAATTCAAAGAAAACAATTAAAAAATACAAGTAAAAACAATACAGCATAACAACTATTTATATAGCATTTACATCGTATTTGGTATTATAATAAACCTAGAGATAATTTAGAGTAACCAGAGGGATGTGTGTGGGTTATATGCTAATATGACACCATTTTACACAAGAGATCTGAGCATCCTTACATTTTTGGCATCTGCATGGGGTGTCCTAGAACCAATTCTCTAGGATACCAAGGGGCAACTAGATATATATACAATGAAATATTATTCAACCCTAAAAAGGAACAAAGTACTGCTAGGTAAGCCTTGGAAACATATCAGACACAAAAGGTCATATATTGTCTGCCTCCATTTATGTGAAAATATCCTGAATAAGCAAATCCATAGAGACAGAAAGTAGATTCATGGCTGCTGGGGACTGCAGGGAGAGGAGTGGAGAATGACCACTAATGAGTGTGAGACTTTCTTTTGAGGTGATGAAGATATTCTGGAATTAGACGGTGGTGACAGTGTGCAACTTTGTGAATGTACTAAAATATACACTTTAAAAGTATGAATCTTATGATATGCAAATTATATCTTAATTTTTTAAAAATAGTGCATAAGTCAGGAGCCTGGTTGAAATTATTATAGAAATAAGAAGAGATGAAAAACAGAAGCCCACGGACTGAGACCTGGAACATTTCAATGTTTAGGTTTAGAATGTGGACATCAGGAGGGACCATCAGAGCTATCTGTAAAGGAGCCTCTATAATATTTTTAAAACATGTTCCCAAATTCGTTAACTCTATCTTTATAAAAGTATGCTAGCCTGGCTTTCATGATTAATTGCAAATGAACAGAATGTGGTGACTGTGTGAAAGAAAAAAACTTGTGCTAAACACCTCGTTAAAAAATGCCAAAGAAGACTTTATTCAAGACTATTGCCATAGAAGAGAGAGATGGAACTCAACTCCAAATACAGCAAAGACAGTTGGAGATTTATAGCTAACGTCTAGAGTAAGGTGGTCAAGGATGGAAAATTATTAACAGGAATTGGACCAGATAGCAAGGGCGGCAGGATTTTTGCTAAACTGGCTTAATGGGATTTTTTTCTAAAGGTAGGCAAAGATTTAGATATTAAGAGTGGGGACTGAGAAACTTGATCAGATTTTAAGGATGAGAGGAGTCTCAGTAAATTGACTGGGCTGGATTCTTTGCTAAAACTGAGCTCAGTAGGCTGAAGACTTGGAAGCCCAAGGTCAAAACCTAGTCAAGAAGAGAACTCGAAGGAGCCTGACTGCAGTTCAGTGAAGTGGGTAGTCCTTGTCAGTAGTGACCACGCAGGACATCTGAAGCGACCTTAGAAAAGGTGATGCAGCTTCTGTCTGGTTTTGTCTCGAAATTCATACCTCATGAGAGCCTTGAAACAATGAGCAAAATCAGTCTAGCTACTCAGAAGCTGCCATATTGGAGAGACTCTATAAAAATACCACTCAAAGATAGAAATGCCCAGGAGCCCTCACAATTTGGGTCTTCCCAACATGAGGCTTCAGACACAAGAGTGTGCAAATGTCCAGGTGAATCCAGCCCCAATCCCCAGTCTTCCACCTTCCTCAGATGGTGCTGCGTAAAGCAGAAACAAACAGTCCCGACCAAGACTTACCAAGGTTTCAGGTACATGAGCAAAATCAGTGCTCTTTTGAAAGCCACTAACGTTTAGAAGTGATCAGTTACATAGGGTTGAGTAACCCAAACAGCCTCGTTGAGGTAGGAGGAAAACCGGGAAAGTGTTGCTGGAAGCCAACTGGAGAAGGTATTTCAAGGAGAAAAGGATTGCCTGGGTCAAGAGCTGCCAGCAGGTAAAGTGAGCTGAAGACTAAGGACCAACCACCGAATTTAGCAAAGTGAGGTCACTGGCGATATTGATGAGGACAACATTGGTGGAATAGTGATGGGTGAAACCTCTGTTGGAGGGAGCCCTACTGGGGAATTACAGCAGTGAGTACAAGCAACTTTCTAAGAATGTGCTGTAAAGGAGAGTCTAGAAAAGGCATGGTAGCTGGAAAGTAAGAGAGAGGAAAATGCAGTCTCCATCTCCACCTTTTTCCTCCTTCCTAACCAAACCCTGGTTTTGTTCCAGAGTCTGCTCCTGCCATGCACAGTCAGAAGCAGCTAATCCATCTCCATAGATGGTGTTCATTAAGCAGACCCGACCATGAGAACCCCATCATCCCTCTTGCCAGTGGCCGGTTTTGTGATAAGCAGGGCTAAGACATTTGGGGTGCCTGGGAGTTGAGGAGAGTTTCTGGGACACACACTTCCTTACTCTTTTTTTTTTAACCTTGGGGTACCATTCAGGGTTAGGTACGTACGTGGTCATTGTATAGGTAAAATGTGGGTACCCTTACTGATGTCATGTGCCACCCCCGGCAGAGTCCCACTACTGCCAATCCCTTTCTTACAATATTATGATATACATTTCCTTACTCTTAATAAAGATTCACTGACAATTCTCACACTGGAAAAAGATGGGTCACAAGCATGGCAAGTAAGGTGTTCATAGTCAGAACAGGCAAGGAGCGTCTATAAATTAGGGGGGAAAAGACAAGCAATCCAAAATGAGGACAATAGACAAAAGAAGTGAATGGGAAATTCATAGAACAGGAAATAGAAATGGCCAATAAACACATGAAAATATTCTTAACATTATTGGCTATCAGAGCTATATTTATGTCACAGCTTTATCAGGCTGGAGAGCAACAATACAGTAATACTCTGTGGGTAAAGCTATAAATGGATGCCATCAGTTTGTGGAATAATTAGGCATTATTTTGTAAAGTTGCATGTGCAGAATATATTATTTAGTAAAGTTAAATATGCATAACTTATTACTCAGCCTTTCCACACCCAGGTAAATATTCAGACACTCTTGCACACACACGACAGGAGATTTATGCAAGAACGATCATAATATTGTTTTCTGTTGCAGTGAAACAAAGCAAACCACCCAAGTGTTCATCACCCAAAAACAAATAAATCAGTTTTGCATAATCACACCATAGAATTTCTATCTCAGCATAAGCAGAAGAAATATAGCAGCGTGCCCTGTCATGGATGAATCGTAGTCATATAATGTTAAGTGCAAACAGCAAGTCTCCGAGGGTCACAGACACTATGTTTTTATAGCACTCAAGAGCGAACAAATCTGAGATATATCATTTAGCAATATATGAACAGGAGGTAAAAACAAATAGCTTGGGAATAACAAAACGTATCAAGGTAGTACATCCCTCAGAAAGAGGAAGGCCGGAGCATGGAGCTGAACAACACAGGTAATCTCCCCAAGGTGTTAGTAGAGTTGTGTTTTTACCTTGGACGGTGGCATCCTGGTTGTTTCTTTTTAACTATGATTCATGACCTGCACAGACATGAGATGCATTATTCATTTGTCTAAAATTTTATACAGAGCCAGGCTCAGTGGCTCAGCCTGAATCCCGCACTTTGGGAGGCCGAGGTGAGTGGATTGCCTGAGCCCGCGGGTCGAGACCCCAACTTGGCGAGACCTCATCTCTACAATAAATCCAAAAAAAAAAAAAAATTAGCTGGGCGTGGTAGCGCGCGCCTGTAGTTCCAGCTCCTTGGAAGGCTGAGGCGGAAGGGTCGCCGGAGCCCAGCAGGTCGAGGCTGCGGTGGCCGGGAGCGGCCACTGCACTCCAGTCTGGGCGACAGAGTGAGACTCCAACTCAAAAAAAAAAAAAGAAAAGAATATCTGAGAAAATCTCTGGATTTATAATAAAACATTGAAAACTAATACTGCTTCCTGCTTTTCCCCCCCAACTCACGGCCATACCATCCCCTCCCTATTGCAATCTCTAACATTTTTAATGTTCCTATTATAATAAGGCAGATAAGCTGAGTCTCAACCACATTTCTCATTGCAGGCATATTTTGCTACTTGCACTTGTTACTGTATTTTTAAAATATTGAATTTTTAAAAATGTATTTACAAGTGAAATAAACAAGTGGCCAGAAAATATTAAGAAATCTAGTACAAAGGAGAATGGAAAATATTAGATTAGATTAATATGCAATAATTAGAATGAAGTTGACATAAAGATCATCAAAGAGCACAATTTAAATAGAGAATAAATAAATATCCCATAGAGAATATTATGAAAAATATTTCAACTACATCAAGTACCAAAAGTCAGAAACAGACAAGAGGCTCTCTAAGAGATGATAACATTTACTCATTGCTAGAAGAGAAATCACAGATATTGTTAAAATTAAATTAAGCAAGGAGGACAAAAGGCCAGCATTAAAAACAGACATAGGTTTTCTCAATCAGAAAGCAGGCGAAGAAAGTAAGGAAACCAGGATTGGACCAAGCATAGTAAATGAGAACTCAGAAGCCAAAATGCAAATGTATCTTTCAAATCTTTTCCTCACCTGAGTCCTAAACATCTCTGCACAATGTGCAGAGAATAAAATTATAAGGATGGGCAGAAACACAGCTCTGGAAAGAGATTTATTATTGCATCATAGCTGAAGAACACTAATTTATGACCAAATGGAATTACACAGAAGTATATCATTTGATTAGAATCATAACGGCTATTACATCAGAAAGTTTTTATCAATACTGATAGCATTAGAGTGATGTCTATGTTGATAAAATTAAGCACTCTTCTTATAATTAAATTTTTAACCACAATCTACATCAGTGAGTACAGGAGATGAAGATTGAATGCATTTTTGGTTTGGGTGTATGTGCTTTAGTCTTTAATTTAAATATATTCACTTGAAATTTTACTGGAAAAGCTAACTTTAAATTATAAACGTTCATTTCTGAAGTCAAGATAAAAATGTGTCTGGTCATTATCCTAGAATACCACTGGACATTATCTTTTTTTTACCTTCTGAAATGAGTCCTTTGACAAGGTTAAGATGATCTCTTCTACTTTTTCTTGAGGATGACTCCCTATTTGTTTGAGCAGAAAAACTTAACATTTAATATGTTTTCTAATAAATGAGGCAGATAATGGACTCAGTTTTAACATCATACACATTCCAATTTATAGTAACTGTGACTAATATTTCTAAAAAGTATGTATTTTTAGTAAGATTTAAAAATAAAAGTTTTTGGAGTCAGAGTCTCACTCTGTGGCCCATGCTGATGTGCAGTGGCATGATCAAGGCTCACTGAGCCTCCACTTCCTGGGCTCAGGTGATCCTTTCACCTCAGCCTCCTGAGTAACTGGAACTAGAGACATGAGCCATCATGCCCCGCTAATTTTTTATATATATATATATAAATTTTGGAGATGAGGTTTCACTTATGTTGCCTATGCTGGTCTTGAACTCCAGGGCCCAAACAGTCCTCCTGCTTCAGCCTCCCAAAGCACTGGAATCACAGGTATGAGCCACCGTGCCTGGGCTTAAAAATATATTTTATCATAGAATCACTCAATTTGCATGAAACAAAAGAAAGATCTGTGTTTACTACAAATGCAGGTTTAAGAAAAAAATGTTCAAGGTCCACTTATGAGTGAGGGATTGACGGTAGCGGGAAACTGCGGGGGGTGTGGGCAGGGAGGTGGGATTGACAGTAGTTGAAATCTGCCTGGGGAGGGGGGGGCACACCTCATCAACAAGGGCACCTGCACAATGATTATTTGTATACCTAACCCTGAATTGTACCCCACAATTTTTAAATAAAAAATTTTTTAAGTTAAAAAAAAAGATCCACAAGGAAAGCAAATCAGATGCTTTAATTACTTTGATTGTGGAGGTGAAAGAAAGCCTTGCTTTTAAATGAACACTGTTTTCATCCATTAATTGTACCAGGAAGTTGAAGACATGGTTTGTCTTTATATTTGATTATCTCAGTATCTATTGGATAAAAAAGTATTTTTGCTTCAAAAAAAATGTTTTGCAAAATAAAATTCTGAGTATTTCATAATTTAGAAATAGTGTATATCTGATCAGACCACATTGATTTTGATGTACTAAAATAAAAATGTCTTCGTATTTTAGTAGAGAAGAGTTGACAAGGGAGTGAGAGCAAGGAACAAAATTATAAACATAAGTAATGTATTGTCAGCCCGAATAAAAAGACCAGAATCTTTTTATGTTATTGAATACAACTCATAGACTGAGCCAAAGATTGTAAACTTCCATGAAAGTGAAATTTATAAGTAAATTCCTAATAAAATAAGAAGCAAAACTGGGATTGGAATATTTAACCCATGTTAGCATAAAAGCAAACAAACTTTTTTAACTTCTAAAATCAACATATGTATACTAGTATTTTAATGTATTTTATTCCCTAGACATATTTCTTCTTTAGCTGTATTCGGTCATCATCACACATACACACGCACACACGTGTGCACACACACACATATATTTTGTATTCTACTTTTCGACTACGTCAGATCCGACCCGCTTTGTTAGGTCTTCTGAATTTCCAAGTGCTATTTTTGGACTCACTGCATATTCACCACATCCTTTCTGCTATGTCCCTGTAGCTCATCTGAAAAAGAAGAATAATGATGCAATGATTAAGCCAATCTCCCATAATTTTTCCTAAATGCACTACTATCTGGAGCAAATGGAAAGAAACTGAGCTAGGAAATAAAAATATGGCATCTCTGAATTCTTTGAATCTTGAATTCTTTCAAGTCTGTGCCCAGACTTTTCCATAGAAACTGTGCGATAAAAGCTGTGTGATTTCAAGCTGTTAAGTTTGTGATTTGTTCTATAACATAGAAAACAAATACAGGGCTCATAAAGAAAATTTGCTTTAAGTCACAAGATGAACAGGAAGTTACATGTTTTCCTATGCCTAACTTATTTTTTCAGTTTACTACCCCTAAACCAGGTTTAATTCTGTCTTTAGGCTTTTTCTCACACTGTACCTGCATCCTTCCTGCCTATGCATATTTCATAGTTTCAAGACATCCTAGCCATCCTAGCCCATCTCCCAGTAACCTCAATCTTCTCTGAACCCCTGATCCTCCAGTAAAATACAGAATAGAAGTTGTGAGAGTGGACATACCAAGTTCATTCCTAATATGAGGGAAAAAGTATTCAATCATCCACTACTAGGAATGGGGTTAGCTACAGATTTTTTTTTAATAGATGCCTTTTTATCATGTTGCAATAGTTGTCTTCTTTTCTAAGATTTTTCTAGAATGTTTATTATAAATGGGTATTGAATTTTGCCAAATGCATTTTTTGCGCTTTTCTTCTTTCTTTCTTTCTTTGAGTCAGGGTCTCACTCTGTTGCCCAGACCGGTGTGCAGTGGCACCACCACAGATCACCACCGCCTTGATCTATGCTCAGGTAATCCTTCCACCTGAGCCTCCCAAGTGGCTGGGACTACAGGCATGTACTACCACACATCGAATTTCTAAAAATTTTTTGTAGTGACAACGTCTCACTCAAGGTCTTGCCTAGGCTGCTCCTGAACTCATTGGCCTCAAGTGATCCTTCCGCTTTGACCTTTCAAAGTGCTAGTATTGTAGACATGAGCCATTGTGCCCCTCTGCATTTTTAAGGTGATCATTTTTTTCTTCTTTATTCTAACAATGTGGTAAATTACTAAAAGATTTTCCAATGTTGAACCAACCTTGCATTTCTAGGATAAATCTCATTTTCTAGATTAAATTGATAACATTTTGGAGACTTTTTTGTCTCTGTTTATGAACCATATTGGTCTATAATATTATTTTAAAGATGTCTTTGTGATGTGTGTTATTAGGTTTATTTTGGTCTCATAGAATGAGTCAGGCGTCAAAATGAGTGTTTTTCTCCTATTTTATCTTCTGAAAGAGTTTGTATAAGATTGGTATTAATTTTTCCTTAAACATTTTATAGAATTCACTATTGAAGCCATCTGGATATAAAGTTGTCTTTGTGAAAATATTTTTTATTCAAAATTAGATGCTTTTGGCAAATGAATAACTACTCAGATTTTTTAATTTCTTCTTAAGTAAATTTTGGTTAGATGAAATTTTTAAGGAATTTGCCCATTTAACTTAAGTTCTCGAATTTACTGTCATAAAGTTGTTTACAATATTCTGTGTTATTTCTCTTATGCCTGGAGAATCTGTGTGGATATCCTTATTTATCCTTGGTGTTGGTAATTTGTATTTTCTTCCTTTTTCTTAATTATTCTTTTAGAAGTTACCAATTGTATTAATCCTATTAAGGAGTCAACTTTTATCTTTGTATTATTTTTTCTACTTGTAATTTTTCCCTGATTCATTGATTTCTGCTTTTTATTATTTTAGGCTTTCTACTTATTTCCAATTTGATTTGTTCATCTTTTTCTGGCTTCCTAAAGTAAAAATTTAAGTTAAATTTTTAGCCTTTCATTTTTTAAAAAATAGGTATTCCAAACTATATAATTCCCTCTCAGCACTGCTCTAGTTGAATCATGTAGATTCTGATGTGTTATGTTTTTATCATCACTCAGTTTTAAATATTTTTAAATTTTATTTATTATTTTACCTACGGGCTAAAGCTGTGTTGCTTTATTTCTAAATATTGTGCATTCTACAGCTGTTTTTAAAAATTGGTTTCTAACTTAATTTCATCATAGTCAGAATATGTATTCTATAAAATTTCAATCTCTTGAAACTTATAGAGGCTTATTTCATTGTTTATAATATAGTCTACCTTGATGAACTTTCCATGCATATGTAAGAAAAATGTTTTTGGTGAAGTATTCTGTAAAAACAATTAGATTAATTTGGTTGATAATGCTTTTATCTTCTATAGTTTTACTTATTTTTATTTACTTACTCTATCAATTCTTGAGACAAGTGTTAATATCTTTGTGTTTTTTTCTATTTCTCCCTTTAATTCTGCCAGTTTTCCTTTATGAATTTTTATTTTCTGTCATTATGTACATATACATTTAAATATGGTATCTTTCTGACATTCCCTTTTATCATACTCTTTGTCTTACTGTGCATCAAATGTCATCTACCCTTTTACTTTTAACCTATAAGAGACTTTATTTAAAATGAGTCTGTTGTAAACACCAGGCATCTGAATATTACTTTGTATACAGATTGATACTCTGCCTTTCCACTATGTTCCTTATTCCATTTGCAGTTCATGTGATTATGGATTTGATCAGCTTACATCTACTATTTTGCTATTTTTCATTTGTTTCTTCTGGTATTTTGTTCACGAACTGATCTCATTCTATCAAAGGAGAAAGAGAAGTCGTGGCCAAATGTGAGGGTGGAGATGAGTCTAAGACCTTAAAAAAAAAGTCTGAAACAATCTTTGTGATTTTCTTTGGAGCTCAGGAGCAAAAATCGAGAAGAAAGAAAACTGAGACTATTCAGAGTTGAAAGATGAAAAAGGCAAGTGTCAAAACAGTCAAGGAGTTTGAAAGCCAGAATGGCCATACATTTTCTTAAAACTCAGATGTGGAAGTTGCTGTGGATATGTGGAGATAACGAACAAGAGCCTGGAGTTAAATCATGGGACAAGTGGGGTGGAGGGTGAAGTCCTGAAAAAAAAAAAAAAAAAAGCACCTTTGATGCAGGTAGACAACACGGGGTCCACAAGAAGGTCCTGAAGTAGCCATTAATGAGTAACAGTCTGGAAGCTCAAGGAAGCTATTTGTGGAAAACACATTTATTCAGTGCCTAGAGTTCTAACTTAATTGGAAAGAAGAGCATTAATCTCTCAGACTCCTGCTCTGACACTCAGATCAATTTGAGATGATAATTTCAGGGCATAATCACAGTTTTGAGATGACTTGGAAATGACATCCTGAAGTTTCGAATGTGATTAACATTTTGATGAAAGTCTCCCATGTCTAGTGAGTCCAGGACATTGCTGTTGTTAGCTGGTACAAAGCGCATAGCGCTCTCCCTGTGTCTCACATTCTGCCCCAATTAGCTAATCCATCAATTAAGAGGACACATTCAAGCTGTTCAAAGACAGTCAAGAGACGTCCTTACCCTGGGACGGTCCAGCCAAACTGATGTGCTGCTGTTGCAGAGAAAGCCCCTACCCAGCCGGAATTCATTCGGTGCCTGGTGCCTGTGGGGTAGAGACACTGCCTTATTTGTTTTGGCAATAATTGTCTCCCTTCCCTGAAAGAGGCCCTAAGATGGCTTCTATGTTTAGAAACAAGATTACTCAGAGGAGGCTGCTGGTCAGAGTCTCACCTCCTCATTGAAGTCTGTTATTCCTAGGACTCTTTCTTTACTTCGTCCTTTGTGGTAGTACCTGTTTGGTGAACAGGCATCTGTTCCATGGGAACCAAGGACACAGGAACCCTGATGAACACGTGTGCCTGAGGAAGTTGCCATGGCTACTTCCTAGGAGAACGTTAATTGTAGGGAGTTTATTGCCCACTAACTGCTCTGACTAAACATTATGACAGAGTCAAGCTTCTGATGGTTTTGATTGAGTGAGGACAATTTAATTGTTAAAGAAAGTGAATTTCAGGCCAGTATATTAAAGTAAATCCAAACTCAGTAATTCTCAGTTGCGCACCTGGAGAAAAAAACTTGACCACTGCTGCTCAATAAGCATCTCCGTGCAGCTGAGTTTCTTGATCACCTATGCATGACCTTTTCAATCTGTGCCATAGGAAAACCACCAGAATATTCTGAACCACCACAGAAACCAGGATCTCTTTCAGAGGACCTCTGGGCCACTCTACAATCTCTGATCCAAATCACCCACAAGTTAGTACTTGGGTCCTCAGTAAGTACTTCCCATTCATTTAATCTAAGTTCAGGTCTTTAAAATCCCAGATAGCTAGTTCGCTATTTACATTAGCCATACACTCTTGGGTGTCACACACCACAGAGTCACCCCTGGTACTCAAGGAGGTGAAACTCATGAGATCGTTGTATAACAGACTGTAGAGATTTTTGTATTGTATGACGATCAGTTTCAATGTAGTGTCCCTGTAAGTTATGATGAATGAAAATCATACTTGGTGCTGAAAGAGAAGATTCGTCTTCCAAAAGAAATTCTCAGCAGATTAATGCAGGACTTTCCCTGCAGACATTAAAACCAGTTGGATGTGTTTAATTTGTAAAACGAAAAATGCATTCCTTCTTTTTGGCTGCTGCCCCTTACTCAGCCTGGAACCTTCTGCTCCTCATATGGTTTTCTTCCACCTCAGCCAATAGCAACTCTTTTCTTCCAGTTACTCAGGCCCAGGGCGGCAGAGTCATCTTTGACTCCCCCTACACGACATTAGTCAATGCTGCTGGCTTTACCTTCAGAAGATGCCCAAAGTCTGACACTTCTCACCCCCTCTGTTGCTCTCACTCTAACCTATGCCACCTCATCTCCACACACTGGATTCTTTTCATCATTCTCCAATTTGTTCTTCCTGCTTCCATCTCTCTTTTCTCCATTCCCCTATTGGGCAGGCCATGTCCCTCCTCCATCATTCTAAGGGTAAAAGGCTCCCCACTCCTATGGTCTGCTTCTACCTGCTGACGTCATCTCCTGCCCCTTGCCTGCTGACTCATTCTCCTCTACTCACATTTCCTTTCCTCAGACACATCAAGTGTTCTCCCCCAGGGCCTTTCCACATGCTGTTCTCTCAGCCTGGAATGACTTTCCTCTAGATGACCACACGGCTTACCCCCTAACTTCCTTCGGCTCTCTCTTCAAATGCTGTCTCACCAAAAGAAGCCAAATCTCACCACCCCATATAAACCAGTTACAGCCTCCTGCTACCTCATACCCCCTCATCTTGCCCTGCTTTATCTTTCCTTGTAGCACATATCACCCCCTTGTCATATATTTACTGGTTTATTGTGTCTCCTCCGATACCTAGCCCATGGTAGGCACTCAATAAACATTTATTGAGTAAACAGTGCTGATAAGGATAAATAGGATCTGTTTGGCCCCTGGATGTCCTGCAGAGAAGTAACAGAAGAGAAAGAAGATGCAAACATAATGTCTTCATTATAACCACCAAGGCCCGCCCCCAACTGTAGGCAAGGGCTTCTACAGAAGCATAAAACAAAAACAGAAATGAGATACACTAACTTGCTGAGCTTTAAGCCTAAAGGAACACAATAATTTCAAAACTTGGAAGTTAATTTTAACCTGAAATAAATCTGAACATGAGGGGGACCCTAAAAAAACAGAATTTATTTATAAAAAATTGTATATTTATTCTTACACATTTAAATTTCAGTCACCTTCAAAGTACTCTCCAAGTGGTGCAAAGCACCTATCAAGATGCTTTTTCCATGGCTCAAAAGTTTTTGAACTTGTCCATTTGGATGCCTCTTAGTGCTTCTGCCATTTTTTGTTTCACCTCTCCCACATGGGCGGAATATTTCCCTTTGTTTTTTCACCTAGGGAAACAAACAAACAAAAAAGTCACTAAGGGGAGAGATAGGGTGAAAAGGGAGAGCAGGGCACGGGGGAATGTCATGACATTTGGGGTCAAAAACCGCTGAATACTCAGTGCAGTATGGGCAGGTGTGCTTGTAAAACACCATCAAGAAATGGGCAAACATGTTGAAAGTCTCCAAAAAAAAATTCACTGAAGCTGAACACAGTCTCTCACAATGACACTAGCTGGTACACTGATGCCAATGGGTTCCGAGAACACTTACAAGGGGCCTGCCCTCAAACAATTAATTCTGGTTTTTTGGGAGTTCCCCGTATATCCTAAAAATATTGAACATCTGAGCAAACTCAAGCTGACACTTTCCCCACATCTCTGGGGTGAAACGCACAGCTTTGAGAAAACTTCCGTCACTCATGTAAGAAGGAACAAACATTGTATTCTTTCTTTTCAAGCATTATCTCTTATGTCAGGCACCACAATATTTATCTATGCCCATTGATATTTCTCTGCTAGAGCAGACTGCTTATGTTTTCTTTTCATTTTTGTCTACCTTCTACTCCTGGAACAATCTAGACAAAGCAAATAGAAATTTGGGACTCCCCAATTTAGGACTGGTTCTAGCCATTACCTGAGGACAACAGCATTAGTTAGGGCTGTAGAATCCATTATACAAGGTCTCTAAAAGGTGCTGAAAATTGAATGAAGAGTTGCTAAAAGTTGTAGCGAGGGAAAAAACAAAAATCAGGAAAATTGAATTTCTCCTAAGGTATCAAGTGATAGAACTATGGGAAAAGTAAACTCTTTCAGTTATTTATCAAATACATACTTGGGGTAGAGTTACAAAGATTAAAAAAATGCATTCCCTGCCTTCAAGTTGCCCTAAATTTGGAAAAAGGCAGACGAGTACATGGATTGTTATTAAAAGTGATAAATGCTAGGTTCTATAGGCAAAAATAGGAAGGAAATGTCACCCAAATAAACCTTTGAAGTAGAAATAGACTTGAGTTCTAAAGTCAGTTCCCCACTTCTTATTCATGATATATTGAATATATTACTTAAGTTCTCCAAACATCGGTTTCTTTCTAGCAGGGAGAAGAAAAGGTTATAATAAAGACGATTTTTTAAAATAGCTAAACTTTATATTATGTACTGGGCCCTTCTGTTTTCCTCTGGTAACTGCCTGTGTCTGATAATTATGTTAAAAATTGTTATCAACATTGCATTTCTCAACCTTGTGAGGTGCATACTGGTATTCTTAATGTCATGTGGAGAAACTGAGGCAGGAAATGTTTGTCCTCAGCAAGATGTCACTCTGTGATAGCAAAAGCACCTCAAGGAGGTTCCCAAGGGAAGCTCATGCAGGAGGAAGTGGGGCAGGGATGGGAGACAGTCAGGGCATGTGAGGATGAGCAGCCTGTGATCCAATCATTCTGCCAACTGGAGAATCTTTCACAGATCTGTATTAATCTGGCCACTTTATGCACCTCTAGTGTCCCAAGAGGAACCTGTAAAATAACAGAACTCCATGAATGCAAGATAAGAAAGAATTTAAAGAAAAAAAAAATCAGAAATAAGATTCCCAGGTTAGCTTCCTACTTGTCTTATTCTCTGAAACTAGAATAAAAGGCAGTGAATGCGACCCCACCAGAAGCCCCAGCATGGAACCAGGAAACCATTCTGCTGAGTCAGCAGGGGTAAACTTAGCCATACTCCTCTCATGAGGACCTAGAGACTCCAGTATCATGCACCAAAGAAAAAAACGTGAGTATTTCAGGTTGTTTCCTAAGGAAGCTCTCACTAACATGGATTTTTATCTGTGGTAACACTATTCCCCTAAACTACTCCTGTAACAACAATTACCTCTAACCGAATGTGTCAGTCCACTTGTGTTGCTACAAAGGAATACCGGAGGCTGGGTAATTTATAAAGAAAAAGATTATTTGGCTGACGGTTCTGCACGGGCATCTACTGGGCTTCTGGTGAGGCCTCAGGAAACTTTTACTGGTGGCGGAAAGGAAGGGTGATGGAGTGTCACCTGGTAAGAGAAGAAGCAAGGTGAGGAGAGGTGCAAGCACGTTTAAACAACTGATGCTAGTGTGAACAAGAGTCCACTCACTACCAACAGCACCAAACCATCCATGAGGGATTTCTCCCCATTCCCCTCATGATCCAGTCTACTTCAACATGAGATTTGGAGGGGATAATATCCAAGCTATATCACTGAAACAGCTACTATACGCTAAACACTGTGCAAATTACTTTATGAGCATCTTTACACTTACTTTTTGTAATAATATTATGAGGCAAACTTTATTTTCTTCATGTTATCAATGAAGACATTCAACCCTAAAAAAAATTAAATAACTTGTCCATGGTCTTGCAAGCATCAGGTTGAGCAATATGCAACAGCTAATAGTCTGCTCTAACCTATCCCCAGTTTCGAAAGGCCAAACCCCGGTAAGTGGCAGAGTCTAGCAAAGCCAGGCCTGGTCCATGTGGCCATCACTGTGTCAGATGCTTCTCCCAGAGTATACCCTAGTATAAAACTAAAGTAATATGAGCCAGAGAAGATAGAAAACCTCGCAAGAGCATGCATAATGCTGCATTTTAATGAAGACCTTTACCCCGGCATACTGTCTTCAATTAAGATGATATTTGAAACTAAATGACTTTATAGACTAAGAATTTAACCTGAATTTGTAGATAAGTATTTTTCTTTGGCCTTATGGGAGATTTAGGTTAAAAAACTTTTTCTTGGTAGTGTTTGACAGATTTTAAACATTATTCACTCACATGACATCTATTTATTCTGAGTAATACCATTAAGAATTTCTTACAAAGTTCTGTCCCTAAAAGGAAAGTTATGTTCTGTAACAATAGCAAAGAATGAATGTAAGATAAGTTGACTAAAGTGATCTCTGCAGATTTATGCCATAGCAGCAACTGAAAGAGTTTAATTTAATCACTCTGGCATTTCTGTTGACATGGTGTAGGCTGAATGAATAACTTTTAAAGAAACTCATAAAACATGTCTAAGTTGTAATGGATTTAATTGGCTTAACTACCAAGTATTTTTCTGTTGTCTAATATTTTAAGAGATTCTAATACTCACTGAATACCAAAAGTGTGATGTGTATTTCTATGTAACTACTTAATGCCACCTGATGATAAGGAATATCTGTCAATAAAAACTGGAAAATCCCATGGAGGGGGAAAGCAACTTATCCTTATGATGTGGTTCTGAACCTGTTAAAAAAAGATTGCCACGTGGATCTTCCTGTTATTTTTCCTTCAAAAAAACTATTTACAAATTAGAGTATCCCCAAGAACTATTTAAGAGCAGCAGGTAACATTTGCTCATTTCCATGTGTATGTAAGAAATCTTAGTCAAGGGAAACTACTAGGGGAGGGAGGGGCAACAAGGGTACCTGCATAATCAACGTTTGTATACCTAACCCTGAATTGTACCCCACATCTTTAAAATTAAAAAATTTTTTAAATAAAATATATTTTAAAAAGAAGGGTTATGAGAATTTTAATCCAGTCTCTTTTTCTAGCAGACATGAACAAAACCACCAAGTGCTTTATTTATGTTCTAGTGGTTTTTATCCTATGAGTTATTCATGATAATGGGGGAAGGGGGGCATGGGAGAAAATAGAGAACAAGTACCTATTGCTTGCTGACTAAACATTCTCTGGGATTCAAAATTTGACCTACCTGAGAAATTACTGATCCTTTCTGACTGAAAGAATCCAGTGGCATACATCACAAACATTATTTCCTGATTTGTGAAACAGGCCTAACCCACCATTTTAAATTTCTACACATAAATGTAGAGTCATTTTGCTTCAGATGTAATAAAATATAAAAATACAAATAATCATCACTTAACTGAATTCTAAACACCATCCTAAGTGTAACTTCTAAGTAAGATTTCAATATGGGGTAAAATATTATAATTATAGATACGAACATCGAAATTCAATTTGATAATCAAATCACAGCAAAAGGTAATAAATTGCTTTCAAAAATTGGGAAACTATGTATTTCTCTGTGTGCACATCTCTAGTATAACACACAATATTAACTGCGTTTCAAATTAACTTTTTTTTACAATTAGATCATCAAATTGAAGTCCTAGTCTGACCCATTTTACAAAGGATATCCTGTAGTTGATCACTAAAATGAAACTTTAAAAAGTAATGGAAAGAAAACTACAGAATAATGTAACTGACACTTTAAACAAAAGCTTGTAAAATATAATTTAACACTGCATCACACCACTTTTAGTTCTCTTTCTACCACTCTTAGCTGTATCCCAAATAAGCTAAAACAGAGCTAATTTGTGGTATGCACTAATCTCTATGTAAAGCACTATAATAAATTTAGATGAACTTGTTTCAGAAGCAGAAATGATTACTGCCAAAAAGTAAAAAGGGAGAAAAATGAAGACCTCTTAAAACTCTTTTTGTTTTGAATGTTGGCATAGTTACTAAAGAGAAATTTATGTTTTGAAGACTTTTTCTTAGATGTTAAATACTACAACCAATTGTGGTGGTTGAAAGAAGAATAAGATTGATGAGGAATTTCTTTTATAAACATCTTTTCACAACCCATCCTCACTAACGATTTCCCTTCCACCTACATTAGAGTTAAAGTTGGATGTGTGCATAATTTTTAAATCACTTAATCTGATTTTAGTCATAAAGTTTCAAATATAGCTATAGGCTGAATTTAATTTGTCAGTGTTCAACCAAAGTCTCAATTTAAAATCTCATATTTTAAATATATCTTGTGGGCAAGGTACATAAAATAAGTAAATTACTAAATAATCCTAAGAGTAGAAATAGTACAGAGAATTGTGTCCAATTAATGTAGTCCTAGAAGGGCATTCTTACAGTATCTCCAGAGGGTTGATGGTTGAGCACTAACAATTCTAGAATATTTCAGAGAGGGGATATTAGAGATTATTTAGTTCAATAATCTTTGTTTTCTAAATTGAGAAAACCGAGTTCCATAGATGTTGAGTGGTTTGCACAAGGTCAAATGTCTATTAAATTAAGTCTAAAGCTGTCTTCTCACATGTTTTAAATTCAGCCTAGAGGTTTCTTTATACAGAGTAAACTGTCACCTAACTCCACATGCAAACAGACGTGACCTACTCTTATGAAAAGTAGCTAATCTCAACCAATCACAGCAGTAGAGTTTCAGCCAATCACAGCCAATCACAGGTGGTTGAGTCTCAGCCAATCACAGGCAGCCAATTGTTAAAATTGCTGTGTTGAAATGTGGCAGAGGCTGATTTGTAACCAATCCTGCTGTTTCTATACTTCACTTTCATTTTCTGTGGATAACTTTCCTTTTTCTGCCCATAAATGCTGTCTGACCAGATGATGGCCCCAGGGTTTTCTAAACTTATTCTGGTTCTGGAAGCTCCCAGACTTATGCATTGTTCTTTGGTCAATTAAACTATGTTTTATTTAATTTGTCTAAAATTATTCTTTTAACATGGCTACTCAATAACAAATTTGGGACTGTAATACAGGTCACTTGACTCAAATTTTATTGAATTTTTTGTAGCACCAAGCTTAGGTAAAAAGGCAATGAAAATAAATCTATTACTTTAGAAAGGTTTGCAAAGTGTGTTCTTTGGAGCTCTATTGTTCCTCAGAGCTATCCCAGGGATCACAGGAGATTAAAAGAAAGACATCCTACTGCATACTCCCTTCAACTTGAGCAATTCTTCTGTTTTTCTGTGTTATACAGTATTGCTTTGGATAATATTTTATATTTAAAAATATTCTCCTACCAAATAGGAGGGCTGGAAAATTAGCTCCCAGGTGAAGTGGGGACCAAAGGGAGGCCCAAACTTTACCTTTATGATGATCACTTGTATACCTAATCCTGAATTGTACCCCACATCTTTAAAAAAAAAAAACGAAAGAAAGAAAGAAAGAAAGAAAATTAGCTCTCAATCTCTGGTTCTAGTTAGTGGGACCAAAACTCTTCTACTACCAATACCTAAAAGTCACTGAGTAAAATGAAATAAGCATAATTTTAAAGGCTTATATGACTTTCTAAAAATCCCTAGTGTCAGAAAAACAGAGTGATTCAACTACCAGGAGTCTCTTGAAAATGTATGTCCTTTCCCAAAATGTATAAATGGAGTACTAGAAAAAGAGAACAGAAGTGATAGGGAATGGTAATATTTGAGGAATAATTGGGAATATTCCAGAATAGAAATTTTAAAAGTATAATCAGTCCTAAGCAGAATTAAAACAAAAAAAAAACCTTAAGATATGAGAGAAAAACTCCAGAACACCAAAGATAAAGAGAAGTTCAGTGTAATCAAAGATAAAAGATATTTTACCCATAGAAGCAGACTTTCAACAGCAACAATTAGACCATAAAACAATGGAGAAATCTTCAAAGTCCTGAAAGAATAACTGATATCTGGCTATATTCTCAAGAGTAAAGATGAGATGAATTCATTCTCCACCAAATACTAACTCAGTTTATTTCTCACAAACTCTCCCTGAAAGAAAGGTCATACTTGATGAAGAAGGAAATTGAACTCAGAAGAATACAACAAAGTTGAACAGGAAACTGTTAGACATATGGGTCTAAGGAAAGATGGCGTCAATCTATTCAGGCCATTATAACAGAATAGCATAACCTGGGTGAATGATAAACAATAAAAATTTCTTTATCACTGTTCTGAAAGCTGGGAAATGCAAGATCAAGGTGCAGGAAGATTAGGTATATGGAGAAGGATGTTTCCTGGTCCACAGACAGCCATCTTCTTGCAGTGTCCTTAAGTGGCAGAAGGGGGCAAAAGAGCTCTCTAGGGTCTCTTTTATAAGGACACTAACCTGATTCATGAGAGTTCCACCCTCATGACTTAACCATCTCCCAAAGGTCCCACCTCATAATAGCACCATAACAAGAATGAGGATTTCAACATGTAAATTTTGAGAGAACACGAACATTGTCTATAACACGTGGGTTTTATAAAGCAATAATGACTAATTTAGTGGTATAAAAGTAATGTTGAATTAAAATGCTGTAAAGCGGTAATACAGCAGTCTGCCCTCATCTGTGGTTTTGCTTTCTGTGAATTCCATTACCTGTCGTCAACCAAAACCAGAAAATATTAAATGGAAAATTATAGAAATAAACATTTCATAGGTTTTCAGTTGTATGTCATTCTAAATAGCATGATGAAAAATCATGCTTTGAAGCTCCATTCCACTCAGATGAATCATCTCTCTACCCAAGTATCCACACCCTGTGTTAGTCACTTCATAGCTGTCTCAATTATCAGATGTACTGCGTAGGTATCAAAGTGCTTGTGTTCAAGTCACCCTTATTTTACTCAATGATAGCCCAAACGTGTAAGAATAGTGATACTGGCATATTTTTACAATTGTTCAGGGTCTTATTATTAGTTATTGTTGTTAATCTCTTGCTGTGCCTAATTTATAAATTATAATAGGCATGCATGTATAGGAAAAAACATAGTGTGTATAGGGTTTGGGACTATCCATGGTTGCAGGTATCCACTGAGGGTCTTGAAATATATCCCTTAAGGAGAACACCACTGTATATGAGACGAGAAGGAGGTGACCAGAATTAAAACATTGTAAGAATCTTGCATATTTTTAAGAAAGATAAAAGTAGTAATTAACACTAGACCTTTGTAAGCCAAGCATTCATGTCAAACATATTAGGTATAACCACTGAGGGAACAGAAATAAAATACATAACTTTCAACCCATTAGAGAGGGGAAATCCAAATAAATAAATATTGGACTAATTAGAATATAAGTGAAAAGAAAAATGAAACAAGTATAAAACAAGATAATTAATAATAAAAGTAAAGATTTTGTTGGGATTGAATGTCAATCTTTTAGCAATCATAATAAGGCAGTCAGACTACATACTTAAAAGATGTTGATTTAAAATATTTAGCTAATGTGATGCTCAGAAGAGACATACCAAAAAGAGACAAAATGGCAGAAACTGAAGAAATGAGAAATATAAAGCAATTTGAAATAGCCATGCTTCTGTTCAACAAAACAGACTTTAATGAAAATATATATTGCTAATGGCAAAGGTAAATACTGCATAATTTTTTTAAAAGTATTGTTAGGTTAAAAATCCCAGTAGGGCCTCTAAAATGTTAGGGGAGGGTATGTGTGTGATCTGGTACCGCGTGAATGATGCAAAGAATTGCACAGAAGTTAGCTTCGAAAATATAGTTTATTTAGAAAATAATTTAGAGAGAGTGAGGGAGAGACAGAGGAAAAGAGAAGATTCACCTCCCCAAGGTAGGGTAGGGGGCCAAAGCCAAGAAACATGGCTGCCATAGCTCAAAGAGCACATGGCAACACAAAAGTTTAGTAACAAAATGGCCACTGGTTGCTTGCAGTTGAATCCTTTTAAACTTTCCCTTTGATGGGGGAAGGTCATCAAGGTAGTCGGGTGGTGGCCTGCTCCACATCATCACAGAGGGCAGGTACACACAGGTACTGATGTCAGGTGATGGACGGCAGATGGGTGAGCAAGTCACATGATTGCTGACATGGAGATGGGGTCTGTCTGTGTCATGAAGGTCACTAAGGGCTGGTTAGGTTAACTGCAGTCTTATGGGTGGAGGCAAATACCTGAATTAGAAAAGCTAATTAGTACAATACAAGCTGGGGAGAGGGTTGTACAACAATTATCAATAACTACCTCTGAGAAACCGACTCTGTCCTTGGCTAGTGATTAGAGGGTAAATTAAAGTGAACTGCTAGAAAAACATGAGATTTAAGCAATGTTAAAATGCCTGCTCCTTGGGTACATTGACTCCATGTTATGTCCTTTCAAACATTTACCATGGTAAGATAAAAAATTCTGAACTTGAAGTCGCTTAGTAACATAGCCTTAAAATATATGAAACAAAAATTGAGAGAATTATATCAAAATGCTGACAAAATTTATATGGTCAGCGATTTTAACACATCTTTTCCAAAACTGAAAAGGGCAAAAATATTTTAACACAATTAGCAAGTTTGATGTAATACTCATAAATAGAACTTTTCAGCAATTTTGGAAACAAATATTCTTTTCAAAATATGTGAACTTTCTTTGTAGAATGAATTGAGTTCCTTTTCTGAATATTTCAAATAGTTAACCACTCTCTATGCCACTACTTTACCTTATAATGACCTTAAATATCAAGTTTAGAAAACAGTATTATAATTGTTTTCATATCTGTCCTAGCTTCCAGGGTGACACTGTTAGTAAATAATAATTTATTTTCTAATGTCTAAAGAAGTACCTAACTTTCAACACAAAGCTGGGAATAAATGATTTGATTAATAAATTAAGATAGAAGAAGACTTCAAGGGGAAAAAAAATGTGGCCAAACGCACATCTCAATGCTTTATTTCTTCCAGCAAAAACTCCAAATTCCTTTTCAACATTAATCATAAGACACAATTTATAGAGGCTTTAGTATTCCAGTTTCCCTCCTTTGAAGACTATTCTGGTTTGTATTATAGATTTTTTAACTACCTGTAAAATGTAATGACTTGAAACAACAATCATTGTTTTATTCACTTTCACGGTTTCTGTTAGAAATTAAGACACGCCTCTTTGGGTAGTTCTGGTACAGGGTCAGATGGTGGATGGAGCTGGAGAAGCTGGGAAGGGCCAGCCATCACCACCACCATCTCCTCCACTCCACCCCCAACCCCCTCACCCGCACCCCCATCCCCATCTCTCTCTCCTTTTTCCTGGTCCGCTATATGGTCTCACACTGTCCATTCATGTAGACTAGCAGCATAGCAGTCCCAGGACACTGAACATGCTTACAGACTAAGGAAGGACCCCAACAGGCATTGTCCAGAGAGGGTGCTATGTCTTTTCTGATCTACCCTCAGAAGACATACGGCACCACATCGACCACAATCTGTTAATTACAAGAGAGTCAGAGGTTTGCCCAAATTCCCCAGACCAAAAACTATTTGTATCCCCCAAAGGTATTGAAATTTAAAAAAAAAAAAGAAAAAGAAAAGGAAAGCAAAAAAAATGCCCAAATTCAAGGGAAGGAAAATCAGATTCTAGGTCTTAATAAGGTTGTTGCAATCTTCTAGAAGAATGTGTGAGGCAGGAGATTGTTGCCGTCACCTTTGTAACATGCAATCTGCTGCAGTCTATCCTCCAGTCGTAAACATTAACATCCATCTCACATGCAAAGTTCATTCAAACCCCACAAATTCTCTTCTCATTGCACTCAAGCTTGGAGAGGTTCTTGTCATCTAACTCAGTGAAACTGAGGCTGTTTCAGATGCAGTTCACAGGGTGCAGCAAATTGCCTATCATTATTCTCAATTTAAAGACCAGTGAACTAAAAAGACAAGTTATCCACCCTCCTCTCCATATTCAGCCTACTATGGTGAGACTGACATAGGATAACCAAAATAGACAGTCCCGTTCAACATGGGAGAAGGGGAGGAGGCATTGTGCACAAAGCAATTCTGAAATCCCCCGGGACGCATTCTGCCAGTTCCTTGACTAGGACTCAGGTCTAATCTCCAGGACTGTTCTCCAAGTCTCCTGACTCTGCCTTGTGAATCAGCCTTTCTTTTCTAGACCGAGGGTCCTGCTTTCTGACCTTCCTAGATGGAGTCCAAAGGTTTCTTTTAGGTCAAGAACCTGTGGTTCTTTCATTAGAAAAATTATCTTTAGAGCCGGGCTCGGTGGCTCAGCCTGTAATCCCTTGGGAGGCTGAGGTGAGTAGATTGCCTGAGCCCCGGGGTTCAAGACCCGCCTGGGCAACTTGGCAAGACCTCATCTCTACAATAAATCAAAAATTAGCCGGGCGTGGTAGCGCGCCTGTAGTTCCAGTTACTTGGAAGGCTGAGGCAGAAGGATTGCCAGAGCCCAGCAGGTCAAGGCTGCGGTGGCCAGGAGCGGCCACTGCACTCCAGTCTGGGCGACAGTGAGACTCCAACTCAAAAAAAAAATAATAATCTTTAAAACTTTGTGGGTTTTTAAAATAAATCTTGTTAGGGTTCCCTCTATTATGTGTGAGCACAATGTCCTTTAGATGTGACCTTGAGATTCTTAGGAGCTCTATTATTTATGGAATATGTGGTATTTGACAGGCATGCCCTTAGAATCTTTAGAGGTACTTTTGTCTTTCTTTAAGGGTTTAGAAAGTACCAGCCTAGCCGGGCTCGGTGGCTCAGCCTGTAATCCCGCGCCTTGGGAGGCTGAGGTGAGTGGATTGCCTAAGCCCGCGGGTTTGAGACCCACCTGGGCAAGCGAGACCTCATCTCTACAATAAATCAAAAAAAAAATTAGCCTGGCGTGGTAGCGCGCGCCTGTAGTTCAAGCTACTCGGAAGGCTGAGGCGGAAGGATCACCGGAGCCCAGCAGGTCGAGCCTGCGGTGGCCGGGAGCGGCCACTGCACTCCAGTCTGGGCGACAGAGTGAGACTCCAACTCAAAAAAAAAAGAAAGTACCAGCCTAGATCTTTTTAAGATGTTAACAACAACAATAAAAAATCCAAATTTGATCTGTTCCCTGTTCTGAGGACCTTTTTTTATTTTTGGGACAGTTTGCTGGAAAAGAAAAATAAAAAGAAAGACTGGTTTTCACCACTTCTATTTCCTCCAGACTTTACTCAATA
>CAUYQG010002332.1:0-10403 GCA_963574415.1 Tarsius wallacei
AGGTGGGCCAAGGGGGATGTCACTCCCTGGAAGGGAGCATTACAGGCTGCCCATTTTTGGTGCATAACCTGTGAAGGCCATGAGAGCACTGAGTTGGAAGAGAGGCAACCCCCTCAACAGCAGTCCCCATGCCTTCAAGCACTAATTGTGTGTCCTAGCGTTTCCAAAGACCTAGCTCTGTACACTCGTGACACCTAAAGTGAAGTTTTATAGCCCAGCATCTTGGCCAGTCTTGACTGTACAAAACTTCCTCCTCTCCTTCCATCTTATGGATGGGACATTCATTCACTCAGCAAATACTTATTGAGCTTCTACCACTTGCCAAGCGCTGTCCTAAATGCTAGGGAGATAGACCAGAAATCTCTTCCTCATGAAGTTTTAACTCTGTCACATAGCAACAGGTGATAAAACATTAAAATGCACAACATATGGGATATTAGATAATACATTAAGTGCCACAGGGAGAACATAAAGTAGAGAAAGTGTTGGGGCTTGTGGGGTCTACTTTAAGTGGGGTGGCCAGGGAATGCCTCACTAAGAAGGTGGTCAGTGAGTAAAACCTTGAAGGAGGGGAAGTGAGCTACAGGGACATCTCTGGAAGGAGCAGATGACAAGAGCTCAAGGAGGAAGAAGGCCCAGCAAGGTTAAGGACCAGCAAGAAGTTGGTGTGGCTGGAGCTGAGCAGATGTGAGGCCGTAGAGGCCCAAGAGAGCATACAGGGGTAGAGAGCAGTCATGTCAGACCTTGTGGGCTGCTGTGTGGTTTTATCTGAGGAGAATGAACATCCCTGGAGGGACTCCCCCACTGAGTCTTTCAGGGAAGGAATGCTGGAGTCACTGAGAAATAAGAAATTATTCCCCTAAAGGCAGGATCTGGGTCTTATCTGCCCCCCTTGATACATGTAGGGTATCACCACCGTGACCCCAGTTCTACCCTCCACCCCTGCACAAGAGTATTCCTTCCTAGGCCCCTATTTTCCTCTCAGCAGGTTCTGGAAACCACGTTTCAAGATCTGCAGGGATGATTGTCACAAGGGCACACTTGGCCCCACACAGACCTACTTGGGTCAGGATTCTGAGGACGCACAAAGTTCCCCAGGACACTCTCAGGCCTGTAATGGTCAAGTCACTAGAGAGACTGAAATTGAAGAGCCAGAGTGGAGCCTCTTCTCCCAGTCCTACTGTGCTCTGTCCTCTGACCAAGTACCAACCCAAAGACAGGCCTGGGAGGTGCAAGGGGTGAGGCACATGTGCAGGAAAGGCAAGTCTCTGTACAATCTACATGGCAAACTAGAGGGCCACTGTGGAAAAGACCTCAGGATTCCATCCATGGCCCCTCTTGGAGCCATAGTGAGTTGGGAATCTCTGAGAGAGGGCTGATACATTGAACCCTACCCTTCTGAGGTCACCCCAGGCGGCCCTCCCCCAGCCTCAGTCCATTCACATTGGGAACAACTTTCTGTCTGTAGGGGGCAGACAGATACATACTTGTCTCTTATCCCACAAAGCCTGGGGATGTTGCTTATTCTTTCCAGCTAAATGTCAGTTTCCTTTCTCCTCAAATTAAGTGCAAAATCCAGGAAGTTAAAGACTGCATTTAATCCCTTTGAAGCCCTGGCCCAGTGCCACGGGGGCCCCTTGGTTCATGTTGCTGGTTCACTGAATTCTTTCTTACCAAGAAGACCCAGATCCTCCCCCAGTGGAAGGTGACAGGGGACCGTATTTTCTGGGACAATTCCCTTATTCATCAGCACCTCTGGTACCGTCAAGAAAATCTATCTATTTGGTACAGCAGGAAGATGAAACTTTACTCTAAAGACTCAATGAAAAATAAAGCCTTAACTCAATTATTTGTCACTGGGTGGTAGATATCATTCCCACATGCAGATGAGCTAAGACACAGACACTGAGTGGCTTGCCTAGGGACCCAGGTATGGAGCTGGAGCTGGCAGTGAAGCCCAGATCTGTCTGATACAGAAGCCCCTGTCTTTTTCACCTTCCAGAATGGCTATTA
The DNA here is from genome assembly GCA_963574415.1 of Tarsius wallacei. NCBI lineage: Eukaryota > Metazoa > Chordata > Mammalia > Primates > Tarsiidae > Tarsius > Tarsius wallacei. Next base: position 2,014 of record CAUYQG010002332.1, read on the forward strand.
TTAAGCCTCCCTGCATCATAGTTTTCTTACCTCCCAAACAAGATTAATATGTCTTTTATAAGACTCTTGGGAAGATTAAATGAACTAATCAAGTGAATGCCCAAGCACAGGGCTGGACAAAGAAATGTGAGCTCCTTTTCTCCCCCTGGAAAGTATTGGGGCAAGTCCTAATTTAGGCCTGAATATGGGTCCATGGGACCTCATTCATCTTCTCCCACCCTTCATGTAGTGGAGTATAATTAAATATTGAAAATGTTTAACACCCTGTGTGGGCACCATTTAATCAGAATGAGCAACTGCTAACTGCTGGCACAGGATTGTAGAAGGCATCAGATTTCAGTAATTTACCTACTATTTGCTTGTTCTTCGAATGGGAGTGATTCAGGGATGCTAGGGGAAGAGTCAGGGCAGTTGGGTAATGGGGGAGGTACATGGGGCTCAGCACAGTCATTCATTTGCCAACTAGAGGAGAAGCATGGATGAATGTCGGGGGGAAACTCAACCCCTTGGGAGGAAGAAGCATATCTCCAAGCCGTCCATAATAGAGTACCCAAGGTTGCTGGGCTGGTCACCATTCCAATGGCCGTCCCTCCCTAGCAGGATAAGCCTGTGGTTCAGCCCTACCTGGTTCTCCTTTCTCGCCCCGGGGGCCCTCTCTACCATCCCGTCCATCACGCCCAGGCAGGCCATTTTCCACAGAGCTGCACATGACCAGGGAGCAGGCGTTGGTCACTACTCTTGACGAATAGGTCTTCATTTCTGCTTCCAGGTACCCCAGGGGCTGTGTGAGCAGGACCAGTGCAGAGAGGAGGAGCAGCATGGCCTGGAGAGGTGAACAGAAAGAGAAAGGACATGCTCTTGGTTCCAGGACATAGGTTAGGGCTTAGCCCAGCTCCTGAGCAGGAGAAGCCCCTATTTCCATCTTCTCTCCCCTGCTGTGGGACTCAGGGCAGCAGGACTCCAAGAGCAGTTTAGGGACAAAGTGGGCACATGGTCTAGCCTTGGAGGGCATGTGTTACTGGCTGGAACTCTGACATAGGTTGACAGAATGCCCCCCTATTTTCAGGTGCCCATGTCGTCCCTTCTTATGACTTCCTTTGGGTACTACCTTTGGAAGAGTGGTTAGGAGGTAGCATCCTCATTGAGGTTATCTGTCACATCAGGAAGGGTACAATGGGTGCCTCTGGGTAGGACCTCTCCTCTCCCTGGACCTTCTTCCTGTCAGTAATGTTAAGACAGTTGGCTTAGCTCAGATAGAGCAAGCCTGTTGCTTCTCATTTGCTTCCTTGCATGGACTAGCACTGGCACTCACAGTGCTGGTCTGAAATTAAGCTGGAGTTTCAAGTGCTTAGTGATGTCTGCCCTGAGCACAGGCTTGGAGTGTGGCTGTGTGCTTGCTAGACAATTTGCCATTCCAAGACCAGATGCTGTCTCCATGAGAAAAGTCCCAGGGGGAACCCAGGTGAAAGTTTTCAGAGACACTAAACGAGCAGCTGGAGAGACGCTGAGACACCTAAATTTCTTCCCAGACCACCTGAGAGGGCTGGGAAAAGGTGTCTTATGGTAGAAGACATGCCAGGTAGGCTCAGTCAAGTAAAGGCTAGTTTTTTTGGGGGGGATGGGAGCAAGAGCAACTATCCAGTAGGGCATCCGGCTATCACCTGAGAGGGTTGTAGGGATGGAGGTCAAGGTCTCTGATCTGGGTCAATCCCTACATTTGGCATCTTTCCTCTCAAAGAGAAACCATAAAGTTATGACACTGAAAAGAGCTGATCAGAGTCCCAGAGGCTGGGAACAAAGCCACAGGGACCCGTGCAAAGAGGAAGGGGTTCCCAGGCCAACAGGTTTCCTGACCATAGAAGTGCCTTTGGCTTCTGACTGCTGGTGATTCTGAGCTGTGGACTACCCATTTTACACTAGTCTCTTTCACTCTTGAATTCACCACTTCTCGGGTATCCTGAAAATCTGTAGAGGCACCGTGGTGAGCTCACAGCCAGCAGCAGCTACCTCATTGCACCTGTTCTGGCAGAGACCCAGACATGAGCACAGAGGGTCAGACACAGGCCAGAGCAAGGGCACTGTCCCCTGGCCTGCAGCTGCCTCAACCCTGGGGCCCTAGGCCCGATTCTGGGGAAGAAGGAAAGGAAATCAGCATTCTGCCTACCAGCTCGAGATGGCACAGAAGGCACCACCACCCACTGTACATGAGGGACCCCTGGAAAAAGCAGACTCATAGGTTTTCAGACCCAGGATTCAGATATGGCATCTTAGCTGGGGCAGTAGACAGTGAATGAGCCATGGCTCCCTCAACCTATGCAGTGTCCCGTCTATGCTAAGTTTTTCAAAGTACAATGAAGGTTGGTTGGAAAATCAGAGACCAAATCCAGTAAGTCTATTTTTTAAGTTACAGACCTGAAGCTATGAGAGAAGCAGGTCCGCAGGCAGCTGGCATGAAGGCAGGTCTAGAACTCAGGCCTGCAAATAGCCGGGCCGTTTCTCCTCTACTGTCCTCCTTTCTAAAGAAACCAGAAACAGAGAAGGAGCCAGGAGAGAAGTTGGGATTGCATTTTCCACCTGAGGCTTCTGCATGATGGCATCTGGGGGCTGGGTGGATGCCACACCCCACTCCTCCACCCTCCCCCGGCTCAGAAAGCAAGTCTCCCACTGAGCCAAAGCTACTGGATGCAGGGCAGAAGAGCACCATATAACCCCACTGTGGTCCCAGCTCCTGCACCCACACCTCCTAGACCAGAACAACTCCACAGACCTCCCTTCATCCACACCAGAAGCATAAACTGCCTGGATGGATGGGGGATATTCACAGGACATGGGGAAAACAAAATGAGAGGCGAGAACAGAGACACTCACAGGTTGCTTCTTCTAGGGCACCAGGAGCTCCAGCAGACTAGCCTTTGCTTGGCAGGCACTCACTATTTATGCCCGCCCTGTAACCTGAGCCATCCAGCCCTGGTCTTGAACTCCCTTCAAGAAGTGGAGCAATTTTCTTCTTTATTGACTCACTCTTATCCCCACCTGCGTTCTGGAAACCTGCCACTGATATACATAATACTTCACACATCTGTCACCCTGGAGTTTACAGAGCACTGTCAGTCCTTGATCTCATCTGCACTTCACTGTAGCCCTGGGAGTTAAGTGGCATCATCAGTGTCTGCATTATATCAAAGCCCTTGAATAGGGGGTCCAGAGACCAGTGAGTTGCACAATGACCTACTGCAATTGCAAAAGCAACTCTCATCTGCAGATCTCAAGAGCCAGGACCCACTGCGTCCACTTCTTCTCCTCCTTCATCTCAACAGCATGACCCAGAAATTGGGAAAGAGTTGGAAACTGCTTGGCATATTCAGGCAGGGGGGTGGGGCAGGTGGAGGGGTTGCCGAGGCAGCAGCCTGTGGGGGAGCTACCACCTGGAAGAGGTCACTCTTCTGCATCCCTCTCTAGGCCTCAGAGAGCCCCCCACTTGCCTTTTGTGGGATGGACTTCCCTTAGCCGGCCTCTGCCTTGCCTTGTTCAGGTGTGTTCTCAGCTGGCATTTACTGTGTGCATTGCTCTAGTGACTAATTAGGACCCCTGAGCTGATGCTACCCTGTGGCAGCCACCCTTAAAGCAGCTCTTAACTACAGTTCCTATGGGGCAGTTGTCTGCCCTACTACCATCACTATCATAGTTGCTTCTAGATTCCTGGGACTTTAACTCTTGCATCAACTCCTGCCTAGGTCCACAGCCAGCAGACCCAGGGCTCCATTCCTCTCATTCGGCCACCCCATTAGCGGTGCTGACTTGCTCCTGCCTTTTGACTCGTGGGGCACCTCCTTGCACACTGGAGAATCTACGATGCCAAGTCTCACCAATGGGTAGGGAAAGGTCTGTGTGTCCTATTGCAATTTTTTGAAGCAGGATCCCATAGCAAACCACCTGGGTCCCTAACAATAGGGCTCTCTTACTATTAGCACTGAGCCCTCTTCATTCTAGATGTTCATGTGCCTCTTAGAGACCTGGGTCAGCACGGGGGCTGCATTGAATCATTGCTCTCTTCTCCCCCACAAAGTCTAGCTGTCAAATCTTACCCTGGTGGCTGGTCAAATCTTCCTTATTTATGTTGGCATTTATTTCATGTCTCTTTTGCAAACTGGCTTCTATTACCTACCCACCACCTCCTAGTCTGTCAAATAGGTCTCCCACAATGCTCTGAGACCCCTTATAGCACAGAATATGGGGTTTTCTTGGTGTAACTTTACACCTCAGCAGAGTCTGGTTTTATTTATGATCATTCAAAATATAGTGATAACCTATGCTTTCCTGAGTTACTGATATTGATGTGAAGAATCCGATTTCTTTTTCTTTTTTGAGTCAGGGTCTCACTGTCGCCCAGACTGGAGGGCAGTGGCACAATCAGCGTTCACTGCAGCCTTAGACTTTCTGGGTTCAGGTGATCCTTCCAACTCAGCCTCCCGAATAGCTAGAACTATAAGTGAACTATAAGTGCACACCACCAGGCCTGGTTAATTTTTCAATTTTTTTGTAGAGATGCGGTCTCGCTATGTTACCTAGGCCGATCTCGAACTCCTGGGCTCAAGCAATCCTCCCACCTCAGCCTCCCAAAGTGCTGGGATTACAGGCATGACTCACTGCATCCAGTTAAGAATCAGATTTTGAATGGTGATCACAGTGGCCTTCATAAGAACCTCTGAACCACCCTCTCTTCCCAAGACAAGATCCATGATAACCACATAGCTTCCAACCACTGGCACTGTACTGAAGCCTCATCAAAGTCTGCAGCCTCTAGTGAACTTTATAGGCTTCACCTTTGTTAGAGCTAAGCTGTGACCTCTGACATTTGGCTGGCCAGCTGCTTGCCCACATCAACACTGAAATTCCCAGATCAGGGGTCCACTACGTACCTTATCACTACTAGACCGTAAGGGGAACTTTGGACACTAGTAGGCACTAAAGACAATAGTTCTGGACTCCCCACCTTATCCTGATTTGCTTTTGTTTGATCTTGGTTCCTGGCTCCAAACTCTTGGCCCTATGACCCTGCCTTCATTCTTGCCTCTAGGTGTCACAGTAATTAGTATTCTCACTTGCTCTCCCTGATATTTGGACATTAATTCTTTACTTCCGGCTTAACATCTTCCTCCGGCCTCTAAGTTTAGTCCATCTCCTTGGAGAAGTTCTGGGCTCCATTTGTGGCCTGAACTGTAGACCTGAAACCCACTCCAGACCTTTGGCTGATTTTGGACTGAGCCAGCATACCCTAGCTGTGTGTTTAGTTATTGGGAAAGGAAGTGATAACAAATGTCTGGCGTGTTGGAAACTTGCCCACCCTGCCTCCTGCAGATGCCCTAATCTGTTTATTCTAAAACCATCAACAATTACTATGACACCTAGAGGCAAGAATGAAGGCAGGGTCATAGGGCCAATTACTGTGGTTTTAATTTTTATTTCCCTGATTATTAAATAGGTTGGAAAATTTTTCATGTCTTGATTTATCATTTGGACTTCCCCTTTGCCCTTTGGGAAAATGATTTTCTTGTATTTTGCCTCTATTTTATTTATTCCCTGTGTGTGTGTATGTGTGTGCGTGTGTGTGCGTGAGCGCGCATGTGCATGCGTGCATTTATAGGAATTTATTATATGTTTCTGGATATTAGTCTTTTGTCAGTTATATATGTTGCAGATGTCTGCTCCCTATTTGTGAATTGGCTTTCACTTTCTTTTCTCTATTTTTACAAAGAATTTCTCAATATTTTATTTTATTTATTTTTCATGGAGTACATAGTGATGTTTTGATACATATAATGTATGATGATCAGATAAGAATAATTAGCATATTGATCATCTCAAACATTTATCATTTCTTTGTGTTGGGAACATTCAGTATTCTCCTTCTAGATAGTTAAAACTATGATATATTATTGTTAACTATAGTAATTCTACAGTGGCATAGACTGGAACTTATTCATGTAATTTTGTATCCTTTAACAAATCTTTCCCTGTTCCACCCTTCCCCTTATCCTTCCCAGCCTCTAGTTCTAGTTTTCACTTTTATGAGATCAACAATTTTTAGCTTTCATATGAATGAGAATATGTGAGGTTTAACATTCTTTTCCTGGCTTACTTCTTTTAACATAATGTCTGCCAGTTCCATCCATGTTGCTGCAAATGACAGGATTTCATCATTTTTTTTATAGCTGACTGGTACTATGTGGTGTGTACACATGGTCTGACAATTAAGTTCACAAACTTGCCATCGTGCACTATCGTTGGCAATACTGTACAAACAACTCAGTAAGATTTCATAGCCCTAGTATATCAGTGTCTCACAGTCATGTTTGTGTTGACATGTGGCGGTGTCTTGCAGAATGGAGTTCATTGTTGTTGTATGTTTTTGTATGCCACCGCAAGAATGTCAGAGCTTGAATTAGAACAATGGACAAACATTAAGTTTCTTGTTAAACTTGGCAAGAGTGGAAGTGAAATCAGGGACATATTAGTCCAAGTTTATGGGCATAATGCCATGAAGAAAATGGCAGTATACAAATGGATTAAACATTTTTATGAAGGGAGAGAAAGTGTCACTGATAAAGACAGGTCAGGACAACCAGTAATAAGCAGAGCTGACAAAAACATTGAAAAATGTATCAAATTGTGAGTCAAAATTATCGGCTGACTGAGAGAAGCACAGCAGACCAAATAAACACTGACAGAGAAACAGTTACAAAAATTTTAACTGAAAATCTCAGCATGAGAAAGGTGTGTGCAAAAATGGTCTTGATGGAGCTCTTGCATCTCGGCAAGGCACCAACTCACACAGCACTATCTGTAAACAAATAACTGTATTGGAACACTCTCCCTACTCATCTGATCTGGCCCCCAATAACTTTTTTCTTTACTGGAAGATATAGGAAATATTGAAAGGAAGACATTTTGATGATACTCAGGACATGAAGTGTATTACGACAATAGCTCTGATGACCATTCCAGAAAGAGTTCCAAAATTGCTTTGACTGGTACCAGGCACTGGCATCTATGCATAGCTTCCAAGGGGAGTACTTTGAGGGTAACTGAAGTGATATTCAGCAACAAGGTATGTGGCACTTTTTCTAGGATGAGTTCATGAGCTTAATTGCCAGACTGCATACACCACAATCTTCTTTATCCATTTATCCATTGTTGGACATTGGGAGTTGGTTCTATATCTTCACTACTGTGACTAGTGCTGCAGTAAACGTGGGGGTGCAAATGTCACTGTGATATAATAATTTTTTTTTCTATAATTTTCTTTTTTTAAATAAATTCCTATTAGTGGGATTGCTAGGTCATATGATAGTTCTATTTGTAGTGTTTTGAAGGACCTCCATACTGTTTTACAGAGACTATACTAGACTGCTTTCCTACCAACAGTGTATAAGGGTTCTTTTTTTCTCCACATCCTCGCCAGCATCTGTTATTTTTTGTCTTTTTTATAATAGCCACCCTAACTGGGATGAGATGATACTTCACTGTGATTTTAATTTACATGCCCCTGGTGACTAGTGATGCTAAGTATTTTTTTACATATTTGTTGGCCATTTGGTTTTTTTGTTTTTGTTTCTGTTTTTGAGTTGGAATCTCACTCCATCACACAGGCTGGAGTGCAGTGGCATGCTCACCGCCACCCCAACATGCTGAGCTCTAGCGATCCTTCCACCACAGACTTCCAAGTAGCCAGAGCTACAGACACGCACTTACTATGCCTGGATACTTTTTTTTTTTTTTTTAATTTATTACAGAGACAAGGTCTCACCAAGTTGCCTAGGCTGGTCTCGAACCCGTGGGCTCAGGCAATCCACTTACCTCAGCCTCCCAAAGTACTGGGATTACAGGCTGAGCCACCAAGCCCCGCCTTTGTAGGGGGTGGTACGTCTTCTTTTGAAAACGTTTGTTCAGGTAATTTGACCATTTTAAAATCAAAATGAGAGCCGGGCTCGGTGGCTCAGCCTGTAATCCCGCGCCTTGGGAGGCTGAGGTGAGTGGATTGCCTGAGCCCGCAGGTTTGAAACCCGCCTGGGCAGGCGAAACCTCATCTCTACAATAAATCAAAAAAATCAGCCGGGCGTGGTAGCGCACGCCTGTAGTTCTGGCTGAGGCGGAAGGATTGCCGGAGCCCAGCAGGTCGAGGCTGCGGTGGCCGGAAGCGGCCACTGCACTCCAGTCTGTCTGGGCAAGGGAGTGAGACGCAAACACAAAAAAAAAAAAAAAAAAAAAAAAAAAGCCGGGCTCGGTGGCTCAGCCTGTAATCCCGCGCCTTTGGGAGGCTGAGGTGAGTGGATTGCCTGAGCCCGCGGGTTCGAGACCCGCCTGGGCAAGCGAGACCTCATCTCTACAAT